>JAVHLU010000727.1:0-47966 GCA_036785755.1 Colletotrichum ledebouriae | reverse complement strand
TATAAACCTATAAGTATTATATCTTCTTCTTCCTTAGCTAACTTAGATACTAGATCCTCTTCTAATAAGGGGAAATAGCCTAAAGAGAGATTTATAGGAGCTTTATTTAGCGAGATATAACCTTATATTATAAGGTAGCTAGCTTCTAATAATAATATAGATAGGTCTATAAATCCTACTTCTAAGATAGGAGTAACGCCCTTAAGTACTTTATATTCCCCTAAAGGAAGTTATACTAATTAGGATATTATAACCCTTATTAATCTCCTTATAAGATATCCTACTATTATAGTAATAACTCCCTATTTAATTAGAGCGCCTAAGTTTATTAGTACTAGTATCTCTAACTTTATTACTAACTATAAGAGCTTTTTAAAGCTTTACTATAAGACTAATAAAGATATAAAGAATAAGGTCTATATATATAGCTCTAGCGACTATTAAAATATAGTAAAGTCTTATATTAATAAAGCTAGGACCTAGAAGGAAGCTAAGGAGAGACTTCTATACTAGTTTAGATTTATAAACCTAAAGTCTTATTAAGATCCTAATAAGGACCTTTAGAACCTAGTTATAGGATCTTATATTAAGGATAATAACCCTTCCTAGGTTATAGCGTTAATTATTACTATTTAATAGCTTTAATAGAGAGCTATCTAATATAGAGACTTAGAACTTATTAATACTAAGCTTATTCGTATTACTTATTACTATTCTTTAAAAAGGGCTATAAGAGCTATAGCTTAAAGTCTTAGCTACTAGCTTATTAAGGTTATTTTAAAGTAGTAGGTTATAATAAAAGATACTCTAATTAAATAATCTACTACCTACCAAGAGCTTTAATAGTTATCTAGCTTTATTAAGCCTAAACTAATAATAACGCTTTAAGTCCCTATAAAGATAATTCTAATAAGGTAGAGGGCTAAGGCTAAGGAACCCTTTATAGCCTAGACTACTAGCTTAATTATTAACTCTCTTATAGAGAACTTTAGGACCTTAAATATTAATAGGGCTAATTATAAGATAGATATCTTAACCCTTATTAAGAGAGTTACTAGCTAAGGAGATAATACTTTTAATCTAAACGCTATAGAAGCTACTAAACCTTATAAATAATAATCTTAGGACTATTTATAGACTTAATACTAATAATAGTAATACTTTTACTTATAAGCTAGATATAGGGACTACTAAGGAGGATATTAGTAATACTAGGGATTTAGAAGAGGTAGAGTAAGAGGAGGCTATAGAGGCTTCTAGTAAAATAGACTACTATAGTATATACCTTTCTAAGCTATAGGGGCTTACTAGTTTTATAGCGCTATTAACTATATCGTTATTAGCTATATTAAGTGTCTTAAGGCTAGCTAGAATAGGGTTTGCTACTATATATCGCCCTATTACTTTATTAGCACCCTAGATATAAGCACTAAGGTTAAGATAGGTATTATTAATAAAGGCTATAACTATAAATTAACTAATAGTTAAATAATTTTAAAGTATATCCTAATTAAGAAGGATACCTTTATATACTATATAGTTACTATAAGTAAGTTAGTAGAAAAGTAGTAGCTAAAGCTTCTAGAGGAGGTTATAAGAGTTATTAGTTATAATAAGATACGCCCTAAACTATTTATTCGCTTTACGAATTTATTGAAGGATACTACTTAATTATATAACTTTATAAATATAACGTTCTTTAGCTTTAAGCTAAAGAACTAGTATATTAACCTAGTAAAAGATATTACTACTATAAAAAGAGGGAAAGCTAGAGAGTATTATATAAAACCTTATAATACTTATTATTACTAGGCTCCCTAAATAGTAGACCTACTTATAATTTAAGACCCTCCTATTTAAATTACTTAGAGAGTTATAGAGCTCCTAGATAATAAGGAAGATACTAAAGATACTATATTACCAAACGCCCCTAAGGACTAAGTTAAGTAGTAGAATTAGAATAAATAAGATAAGCTTTAGATTTAATATAGTAATTTATAAACTAGCTATACTCTTACCCTTAAGCTATATAGTAAAAGAGTAAATAAGAAGGTAGCTGTCCCTAAAGCCTTCTTTTATTAGAACTAGCCTAATTAGGATAGAATAGTTTATAATACTACTAAAGCTATAATTACTAAGTATAAGGATAGATATAACTTAAAGGTATAAGAGGTTTTCATTCTTATTAATATTATACTTATAGATTAATTTAATAAAATAAGAGAGAGTAACGAGGAGCTATAGGAATAAATAGATTAATAGAATAATAATAAGAACTATTCTAAAGGCTAAGCGACTTTAGCTACTATTTCTATAGACTTACCTAAGGATTTATAAACTAAGGTAATTTAATTTAATTACTATATAATTAATCCTATCTTTAAGATAGGCGCTATAATAGAAGATTAGGATTCGTTATTACTTCTACTACTAAGATATATTACTATCCTAGACTTCGTTATAACCTATTAGTAAATTACTATTACCCTCTATAGCCCTATAAATATATTAATTAGGGGGATTATTAATAGTAGCTCCGCGATTAACCTTATTAGTAAAAGTTATATTAAGCGCCTAGGCTTATAGAGCGATATAGTTAAAATAAATATAGGGATCCGCGGGATTACTAATAGAGAGTAGAGGACCTAGTTTATAAGTATAATTATAAATAATATTTATATTAGTAGTAATTAGATTTAGGATATTAGCTTTTTTATTTTTTCTAAAAACGCTTATAATAAGGACCTAGTACTAGGAGCTCCCTTTATCTTAAAGACTTAAATAACGCTAGATTATATATAAAACTAGATTATTAGAGTCCTTTAGTCTAGGAATATTAAGATTAATATCTTATTATTATTTTATATAATAGACTTAATTACTTAGTTTTTAAAAATTATTATTAAGATAGACTACTTTATTTCTTCTTAGCGTTAATATACTCTCTTATCTCCTATAGAGGAGGGGAAATAGAGGCTACTACTAATAGACCTAATATCGTAATAGGCTTAGACTTTATAGGAGATAATTAGTAAGTTAATAGCGCTAAGAACGAGGAAGAGTTAGATATAACGCTAGGGAGTATAAGGATATACTAGGATATTAAAGCGATTTAATAAGCTTTTAAAAGCTCTTATAACTTACTAGATAAAGTTAAGTAATAGTTAGACCTAGACGAGGAAGTTATTACTATTTTTAAAGAGTTTAAACTAATCTTTAATAAAATCCTAGAGACTATAATCTATAATAAAGTTACCCCTAAGCTTAATAAGATCTATAAAGCGATTATAAGTATAGGGTATATAGTAGGATATAATAGTTATAGTATTAATTATTAATACTATATTTATAGACCTAAGAAAAGAATATTAAAGAAGAAAGTGCCTAGGAGGAAGTATAAGTTAGTATATTAGAAAGGTATTAAAGTTATTATAGCTATAGATACTGCTTTCTCCTATAACAATTATGAACCTATACTAATAACGCCCGCATTACTAATAGAAGATGTTAATACCGGAGAATAAGGACGCTATCATCGAATTTAATAAGAAACATAGCATAAGGAGGAAAGTAACGTCTGCTTATAACCCGAGGGCTAACGGTATAGTTAAGACTAGTTATTAGCTAATTACTTATATATTATTAATATAGACTAGAGGATAGAGAGATATTAACCCTTAGCTATACCTTCCCGCTACCCTATTTATAAACCGATTAAGCGTCTATATTTTAACTAGCTTTAGCCCTTTCTACCTACTATATAGGTTTAAACCTATTACTCCTATTAAAACCCTAATACTAACCTAGAGGGTTCTTAATTAGGATTTAGTAATAATAAAGGAAGAGAAGGTTTAAATATATTTATAAGCCTTCTTATAACTTAATAAGGATAGAAAATAAGCTAAAAAGATAATTAATAGTTAATATAAGAAGACTGCGGAATACTATAATAGTTAATATAAGAGGACTATAAGGAAGGAGAGGCTAGCGGTAGGTAATTTAGTACTAGTATTTAATATTAAGGGCTCTATTAATAAGTTATCTATTAAAAAGCTTAACTACTAATAGCAAGGCCCTTTCTATATCCTTTTATAATCTCTAAAAGCTTTATTATATTAATTAGTAATATTAGTAGGTAATAAAGTTATTAGAAAGATATTTAGTAGAAATTAATTTTATAAATTTATTTAAGCTCCTAAAGGGTATTAAGAACTAAGTAATTTAGATATTTATAGATCTAATTTAGAAAGAAACCTAGCGAAAGTCTTCTTAATACTAGGGAATAAAAAGTATAATAACTATATACCTAAGGAAGAGGAGGAGGAACTTATAATACTTAGGGAAAGTAATTAAGAGGAAGAGGAGGATTTATTATACTTAGTAATATAATTAAAGTAATATTTAAAAGATTTAGAGAAAGTAATTAAGGCTTTAAAAGCTAGATAATAACTAGTTATTAAGATTCTTAAAAAAATAAAGAAGAAAGAAAAAGAGTATATTAAGATAGAGGATCTAGGGTATATATAAGGTTTTTTTTATTATAACTTATTTTAATTAATAATTTATAAACCTATTCTAATTATCCCTTCTTCTTATCTCTTAATTTAAAAGTTTAAAATTCTAGGGATAGTATTCCTAAACTTTAGGGATAAGAGTAAGAGATAGTATTAGTAACTCCCTACTTATTTAAAGTATACCCCTTATTACTATTTAATATAATAATAGCTTAGATAACTTTAATATCTATTAGTAGTTATAATAAGATAATTAAGCCTAGGAAAGTATAAGATCCTTAACCTCCTAGTAATAATACTAAAGCTACTCTTCCTTATTAAATAAATATAAGATTAATAACCTAAAGATAAGAGAGAAGAAGAGAAAGGAAAAGAGGGTATTAAAATCGCAATTACTAGCCTTTAATAAGGATATTAATAGACTTTTCTTACCCCCCCCTCCTTTTTCCTAGAAAAGATTATTACTAATATTAAATTACCTTCTACTAAAGAGAAAGAGAATAATATTTATAAAAAGGATTATATTAATTTTTATACCTAGATACGCTTTAACTTTAGCTTTATAGACCTATTTATATAATATTTATTTTAATTTCTTATTAAAACCTAACTAGCTTCTTATTCTCTTTTTCCTTTTTACCCCCCTTATATATTATATAAATATATCTAGAAACCCTATTTTCCTACCTTAATTTGTAATATAAAGCCCTAAGTAGTTTATAATTTCTATAAAGTTAAACTCTAGAGGTAGCTCTATTATAAAAGGGTAATAAGAGTATATAAACCTAGCTTTAGGATAATATTCCTAGGCTTATTAATAATATTTATTATAAAGGAGTAAAAAGTCGAACTTAGCTATAGCTATAACTATAATATCTATTAGAATTTAGGACTATAGGATCTCCTTAATACTATTAAATTCTCTACTCCTCCTTACCTTATTATTATACTTAATTCTATAGCCTCTGGCCACTGCATAGTGATTTTACCTGCTCAAGTGCAACAGACCTTCTAACTCCGCGCCTCCTAACAATACATAGCCTTCGGTCACGTGATCGTAATTGCCGACCACCTCTCCTAACTATAGCCGCACTTATATATACCCCACTAGATAGCCTCACGATCTTCAACTTTATATTAATAATAACGTGGTTTTTAATTATTCAAACTACGAAACTATCGACTTTTCCTCTCGTATACTACCCGCGCTACTATTAAATACCGCCTCTATTACCGCTTTATCTACTAGCTATACTATCGTTAGTAACGCTCTCTCTATATTAAAGCAGTTAGCATAAGCTATACTTACTAACGTTTAAGCCCTAAGGGGCCTGGGCTACCTCTGCTTTAATAGTACGGAGGACCTACTCGAAGAAGGGCTACTCTATAGGGTATATAACGACCTACCTAGCTTCTACTACTAAGTCTACTTATTTAGCTATAATATAATAGCGAGTATCCCCTCTAGGGGTATTAATAAGAGCCCTCTTAAGGGCTATACTAATAATACGCTCTCTATATATAATAGAGTAGTTAAAGAAGGAGCGGGTTTTATTAATCGTATTAATACTAAACTCTCTAGCGAGCTCTCGCGCGTTATTAGTATTAAAAGGCATACCTCGCGCGGGCTTAGCGTTTTTATATACGGGGTTTAGTACTAATATAGTTAAGGGATAAGGAAGAGGGAGAGGTATAAGGCCCTGCTCGTAGTAGAGCTTCTTATACTTCTAGCTATAAGAACCTCTTAGGAAAGACCTCTTTAGTTAAGGAGTTACCTCTCGTATAGTAGTATTTACCTTATTAGAAGGTCGACCTTTTAGGTTAAGGAGTTATCTTATATAATAGCTTTCGCAATACCTTTAGCACCTTGCTCGAAGGTCGACCTTTTAGGTTAAGGAGTTATCTCGTATAGTAGCTTTTCTAGGCTACGAGAGCCTTAGTAGCCTATTCAGCTCCGATATAATTAGCCCCGGTATAGCGCGCGTCCGACTCTATAATATTTAGAGGGTTTGCTTGCGAGTAGTAGGAACGTATAGGGTTCCTATATTATTTTCCTTAACTAGTAGAGGGTATAGGTTAAAATACCTATATAGTGTTTCCCGAATTATGCCTGCGAACTAGGTGAATTTGTTATAGTCTTTTTGCGAAGGGGCTGCGGCGTAATTCCGAGCTTAATACTTAATTCTATACTTATAGCGCTTATAAATACTTAGATTATTATATAAGTAACTTTCTTAAGTTTTATAAAAGAAGTAGTTAGTATAAGGAGTACTTAGTATAGAGATATACTCGAAGTATAGTTTATAGATATAAATACCTAATATAGGGTTCTTAGTAATATAAGCCTACTCTTTATAATAAATATAGGGTATTATATTATAACTACTTTAGGATTAAATAAATAAGCTATATATAGCTACTATATACTAAAAGACCTTTATCTCCTATAAGCTAGTAAGGAAACTAGTAGAGGTATAAATAAAGACTTAATAGCGGAATTCTCTAGACCCCTTAGTTACCCTAAATATTTATTTAAAGTCCTATTTACTAAGATAAGCCTTCTAGAAAGCTAGCCTTATTATCTTAGTAGTCTTATTAGAGAATATCTATAATATAAAGGCTACCTCTAAGTATTTATTACTAGGGATATTAAGTTAAAGCTAAATAAAGCTTATAGCTACTTAAGAATTATAATTATTAGCTAGAGGGTATAGGGATATTAAAAAAAATAGAAGGAATATATAAAGTTAGTTATTAGAGTACTAGATAAAAAGAGGTATATTATTTTTCTTTATTTTAAGTATAGGGATATTAGAACTAAGGACCTAAAGGGTTACTATTAATAGGAGATAATAAGAGCGAGGTTAATTAGTATTTTTAATACTTAAGATAAGGAAGTTATAGTTAGCTATAATAAGAAGATATAATTTATAGATATAAGAGAGGAAATATAAAGGGGTTAAATAAAGATTAAAGTAGTAAGCTAAAGGTAGTTATTATAGGGGGAGAAGTAAATAATAGAGGATAGAGGAGAATATTTATTTAATTTATAACTAGGCTACTCGTTTTAATAGCTATTACTAATTATTATTTCCTTTATTCTTTCCCTATATATAACCGCTCTAATTTACTATTCTATTTATTATAGGTTTTTTATTCTAAGTTTATTTTACTTTATTAAAGCTAAGGAGAGTAAGGGAGGAGAGTTAATTATTCCTTCTATAAGTTACTAATAAATTACTATATTATTAAAGTAATTAGTAGATATAAAAACGCACTCCTTACCCTTTAAGCTTTCTAGTTTCTTTCTCCCCCTTATATATATTATTTACTTTTAAACTTAATTTATCTACTAATTATATAATATTAACTATTATACTATAGCTCCTCCTTTTTTTTTAAATATTATTTCTATTTAGCTCTTTAGTCTATAAATTACTTATACGTTCCCCTTATTAACTTTTCTCTTAATATATTATAATAAGGAAAGTTATTTTTTATAATAATAAAGTATTAGATATATAGATCTAGGAGTTAAGATCCTTAAACCTTCCTATCCTTAAAATCAGACTTTTAATAAAGCTTACGCCTAATAAACTAAGTATAAGTAGGTTTTAAGTATAGGAATAAGATAATAGAGATATTATAGGCTTTAGACCTCTTAATAAGCTTAGTCGCTAGCCTTAGCTAATTAAATATAATATATACCCTCTACCTAGGATAGATAATATCCCTAGTTAAATAGACCCTTTTAATATAGTATTAAAATATATCCTCGCTAAATATTAGAATAAGACTTTAGAAGTAATAGAGGAGATAATTCACCCCTCGTACTTATAATAAGTTATAGCTAGTTTATTTAATACTATTAGCATACTTAAAATAGTAACTCTAATATATACTAAGGATATCTTAGTAATTACTTACTATATTATAAGGCTTATTAAGCCTAGCTAACCGCTTTATTATAAGATAGTTAGAGGTATAGAAGATAATTTTAAAAATAGAGATATAAGAGATATTATAATTACTTAAATTAAAGCTAAGTCCCCTAATATACTTCTTATTTATTTATAAGCGCCTAAGTCTACTAAAGTAGTTATTATAGGTCTATTAACTAACTTATAAGATAGGAGAAACTAGTTTTATAATAATTAGTAGTTAAGGAGAGGAGCTAAAGGATAATTATAAATTCTAATATTTATTACTAGGAGCTTTCTACTAAGATATAAGGCTAAGGAAGTTTTAATAAGATAATTATACCTAATAGAGCTTTAATATATAGACCCTCTACTATAAGCCTCTAGTTTCTATTTTATTAATTAGCTTAGGTTTTTTATATAGATTAGAAGCCTAGTACCTCTAAAGTAGCTTATTAAGATAAGGTATTAAGCTTAGATTAATTATTTATTAAAGGCTTTTATTAATAAAATACCTCCTAAAGGATACTAGACTAAACTAAGGGTAAATAAAATTCTATATAATTAATACTTTAAATTAAGAAATAAAGATATTAGGAAAAGGATAGCTTAAGAAGATATTAAATATTATATAGCTAAGTATATCCCTTAATTTATAAACCTAGAGGTTTCCTCTCTAGATAGGATAGATATTAACCTATTAATACCTATAAATACTAATTTATAAACTAGTCTAATAGTTCCTATTAATCTAAAAGAGTTAGATAGAGAGGAAGGATTATTAAAGGAACTAAATATCTAGAATATAAAAAGAAGGAATAACTATAAGACGTAGAAGAGGGATTATAACTTATAATAACTAGCTAACTTTATAAAGTATTTTAACTACCCTAGGTTTATAAAACTATCTATATCGCCCTATTTAGCTCTTATTACCCCTAGAGATATTATATTTAACCCTATTAATACCTTAGTAGGATTTAATATTATAAAACCTAAAGGGAACTCTATATTAAATAAAGACGAGCCTATACTAGTAGTCCTATAGTATATATAATAGAACTAAGAATCTATAAATTACTTAATAACCTAGTATAAAAGAGGGTTATTTATTATAACTTTAGCCTAGGTAGAATATTTATTAGACCTTTATAATATATAAGGGAAGCTAATAAGATAAGAGGAGTTAGATAATTTAGAGGTTATAGCTCTTTTTATATTTATAATTAAGAGCTACCCTTATAATATCTATACCCTAATCTATAAGCTAGCCTAGTAACCTAGGAAAGAAATTAATAAGGCTTCTATAGAGCTTAAAAGAATAGAGGTAAAGAATCTCTAGGATATTACTAGGGCCTTCTTTCTACTAAACTATAGTAATTATTACTAGGCTGCGATTTTTATAAACTAGTTGACTAGCTATTACTTCTATTATAACTCTATATAAGACTAGAATAGTAATTAGCGCTTTATCGAGGCTATATAGGACCTTAATATATAGTATTATAAGATAGGAGCCCCTCTATAACTCTAAAAGCTCCTATTAATTAATACCTATATAGTTAATTTAGTTTAGTAGAGGGATATATATATATATAGCTTCTAATATATTAAATAAGCTAGAGCTCTAATTTAAGAAGGATTACTATCTCTATATTTTAGTAGTATAACCTTAAGTAATAATATATTATTCTCTAACTCTAAAACCCCCTTAGTTACTTAATATATATCTATAATTACTATAGAGTTCTATAACTTAACTATTAATAGTAATATAGCTCTATAAGATATCTTATTAAGCTAAGAAGACTTTAAGAAAGTACCTTTCTTCCTTTTATACCCTCCTACTCCTTTACTTATAGATAATAACGTAATAGACTTTAGAAATAATAATAACGTTATACTATCTCCTATAGTAAATATTCCTTAACTTATTTATAAATTATTAGTATTATCTAGGTCCGCTTTATCTAAAATACTAGATAATAAGCTTAAATACCTTAGATATTAGCTTTAATTATAGGTCTTATAGACGCTAAGTCGCGGTATAACTATTAAATAATACCTAAGAACTATACTTATAGATATACTATTATATCCTAAGAGGCCTAGTCCTTTAAATAAGTATAACTATAGCTATATAAACTATATCTAGTAGAGGGTTAACTAGTAGAATTAGATTAAGTAGAACACGCCTAAAGGAGTATATTATTATAACTTCTTACGCCTAGTATAATAGGGTAAGTAGTTTTAGCTATACTAAGGATTAGAGTAGGATAAGGAGTATAATAAAAGGGAAGAGGTAGTAAGGCTATTATTAAGATATAACTTATAGTAAAAGATAGTTAAACCTAAGGAACCTTCTTAATAATAAGATTACTTACTTTAAAGATATTATTAATAAATTAGATCTATAAATAGAGTTTATTTACTATTTCTATAAAATAGTTTTATTTATTTTTTAAAACTCTATTTTATAATATTATAAAGAGTTTTAAGGGGATAATTAGAATAGGATAAGATAAACTTAGCTATATAACTTTTAGAAAACTCCTTTAGTATATAGACCTATTATAAGAAGATTATAGAGTAGAGCGTATAAGAGAGGAGTATAGTAAATAGGGAGATAGTATAGATATTATTATAATTAGTACTTTAATAACCCTATACCTCGTTTTTTAGTATTTTCTTAGTAAATCTATACCTGATTTAGATAATCTCTTTTAATTAGATCTACGAATTATTCTATATATCTTTTAAGCCTACTCTTAATATTCTTACCTATTTATAGGTAGAGCTATGTTATCTATTGTCTTTCTGGTTCCTATTGGTTCTAGCCCTTTCTAGTAGTTAGAGTTTATTACTATTATCTTAGGTTATTACTATTACTAATATAAATAGAGGGTTAAAGTAGTGGATTTAAGCGTTAAGGAAGGGGTTAAAAGAGGGATAATTAACGAGATTAGTATTAGTATTAAAAGGTATTAAATAACGCTAAATATATTAAATTTACTAAAAAGACTTTATAAGAGTTAAAATTAGTAGAATAGGTACTTAATATATAATAGGAGGGGGAAGTTAGTAGAGAGCTTTAAATAACTAGGATAATACTAGTAGGAGATAATATAACTAGTAGTTAGAAGATAAGACGTTTATAGTAACTATAAGGGTAGCAGAAAGTACTAAAAGAGGGTAAAAGTAAGGGGAAAGTAATAACTTATCTAATATAATAAAAGATTATAAACTATTAATTATTAATATTTAAGTTATAATAGGATAGACTATAGTTACTATTAATAGTAGAGGATCTAAAACTTCGTCTATGATATTAGTAATAACTTTAGAGGTAGTAGGTTAGAAGCAGAGGCTAAACTATTAGTAATTAAAGTCTAAAATTCCTATTAGTATAATAATTAAGTATAAGAGGAGGCTTAGGATTATTAAGTAATAAATATCGTCTCTTTAATATATTAATTCTTACTAATCTATAGTTATAGTATAATAATAAAGTTAACTACTAATTAGTATTAGTTTTATAATACTAGTATATTAAAAAGAGCGAGGGTAGGTATAGTATAAAGTCTAAATAATTATTAATTTATAATAAGTTAGGTTAGAAGGTAGCTAGCGAGGTAGGAAAAATATAAGAAGGCTAATAGGGTGGGTTATATAATAGGTTATATAACTACTCGCCTGGTCCTAATTATTCCGATCCGGGTCACGGATCTAA
Source organism: Colletotrichum ledebouriae (assembly GCA_036785755.1). Lineage (NCBI taxonomy): Eukaryota > Fungi > Ascomycota > Sordariomycetes > Glomerellales > Glomerellaceae > Colletotrichum > Colletotrichum ledebouriae. Next base: position 35,802 of record JAVHLU010000727.1, on the reverse strand, counting down.
AGCCGGATCTAGCCTACTAGGCGAGTAGGAGTCCTACTTGCTACGGCGTAGGTAGGCGAATATTCCTATAAGACCCTCTACCTATACTAGATTTATATCTATTAGGGATTACCTAACTATATTATCATAAATACTAGATTAAACTTTGTAATAGAAGCTTTTAAGAATAACGCTAAATTAATAGTAGTTATAGTTAAGGTTATCCCTATTTAAGCTTATTATTATATTAGTAAAATAGAGAGGTATTATAGCTCCCTGTATTATACCTATACTATTATTTAATAGGAAGTCACTATATTAAGCCCCCTCTCGCTCTCTAAATAGTAATTAAGTCTATTTATAATACTATTAGCCCTAGTAGCTTTATACCTACCCTACCCATTTTTAATAGATACTTATTACGGCGCTAGGTTAGACCTACCTAAATTTCAAATTATATAACTTATAGGTTATGCGATTACTAAGCGACTCTTTAGCCTTCCGGGGCTACGCTAGCCTATAGTTAGACTTTTTCCATCTTCAACGTAGAATCTACTTAATATAGCGTAATTAAAGCATATTAACCTTCGCCTATTTACTATTCGTAATACTATTCTATATTTATCTATCTGTTCTCTAGAGATAGAAGTATAACATCTTAATTAACTATTATTACCCCTACCCTATTAATTAACTAATAAGAGTATAATACCTAACTAAGCGATAAGCTAACTAATATATATACCTAACTAACCTTAATTTAATTAATACCCCCCCTCTACCTTACAATAATATACTAAATAAAACCTAACTAGCTAGTTATAGTTATAAGGCTATAATAGCGCTTATACTTAATACTAAAAGACTCCTAGAGCCTTATATTAAGGCCTTTTAATATTATTATACCGCGCTACTTAATTATAATACCTCCCTATATAAAGACCTAAAGGTTTTTAACCTAAATAAGCTTATATATAAGTAGCCTATCTGTATAGTGTTTCCCGAATTGTGCCTGCGAACTGGGTGAATTTGTTGTAGTCTTTTTGCGAAGGGGCTGCGGCGTAATTCCGAGCTCAATAAGTAGCCTATTAAAGGCCTTCTCGTAGACTTTAATATAGAGGGATATAAGAGCCTAGCTTAGAGCGCTATTTTTAAATTATAAAAGTTCCATAACTTCGTTATTATTAATTATAATTACTTAGGCGAAAGTTAGAAGGTTTTTCTTATTCTTAATAATATAATATAATTATTTTAAAATAACCCTAACTTAACCCCTATTTAGATTTAAGACTAGCTTATAAAAAGAGCTACTTAAGGTATTAAGTTTTAAGCCTTATATACTAGATATATTACTATAAGTAATAACCTTTAAATACTTTATAATACTATCATCTGCCTAGAATATAAGAATTAAAAGCTCTAGGAGTCTTTAGATAATACCTATATTATTAGTAATAATAATAATTGGTCCGCTATATTTAAGCGCTACTAAGAAGAGTATAATTAGACTTAATATAATATTAATACTATTACTAAGGAGTAGGATAAGGTAAGAGATACTAATATAGCTTTACTTTAGTATTTTCAGCGTAATATAACTATTACCCCCTCCCTAGTAAACCCTCTTTCTAGTAATTATAGCGCTATACTTTAAGCGATCCTTAACGAAATAATATACCTTAAGAGTTAGGTCCGCTCTAGCTTACCTTTATTAACTATTAATAATAATAGTACCTAAGCTATTAAGATACCTAAAGTCCTTATCTATATAAATATAGAGAGTATTAATTCTCAATACCTAAAGTTTAATACCTAGCTCTTTTATATTAAAATATACCTTAATAGTAGAGAATATTATAATAAGTCCTAATACTTTAAGTATATACTCTTACGCCTTAGAGGAACTACTTATAATATCTTATCTCCTCTCCTCTTAGGGGACCTATTTTAAATTACTATAGTAGAATAGCTTATTAAAAAGCTTAAAGGTATCTTTATTAACTTAGTTTAATATAATAAAGCTTAGATAAAGCTTAATACTCTTATTATTTTATTTAAGGATATCTAAATTAAATAAGCTACTTTTATTAAACTTATTTATAAAGCTAAACTCCTAGAGTCTTAGTAGCGCTAAAAGTCCTATAAGAAGCTACTTACCTCCCTTTAGAACTAGTACTTTATTTATTATATAAATAGCGCTCTTAACTTCGAGGATTATATTCTTTAGGTTTATATTATAGCTTATATTATAGCGCCTTCTAATACCCGCTTAACTAATTAAATTATTATACAAAGCTCTACCCTAGCGGTCCGCGCTAAATTTTCTAATAGAGGAAACCCTTATATATAAGCCTATACTAACTAGGGGTATATCCCTAAGGCTCTATATAAGAATCTCTATAACTAGGGCGCTTACTTTATTTATAATAATACTAGTTATACCTCGTAAGATTACCCTTATAAGAAAGCTAGAGCTATTATAAGTATTACTAAACCTACTAAGGCTATTAATAATAACCTAGAGCTAGTAAAAACCTAGAGCCCCTAGTAAAAATAAGCTTCATACTAGGGGGGGCCTTAAAGAAATTAATAATTAATAATAATATCTATTAACTTATAATAACTAATTAATAATAGACTACTAGAGAAAGAGTTAGTTTTAATTTATAATAAATATAGTATTTATCTTAGAACCCTTCTTAATACTAGAGTAAATAGCTATACTTTTATAAATACCTATATAACCCTCTTACTAAGGGATTTTTATTATATTAAACGTAATAAGTTATAGCGCTCTATCCTAGCTACTAGGATTAATAATAAGCTATTAGATATTATAACTAAGGTATAGATAACTTATATTAAGTTCGGAATTACGCCGCAGCCCCTTTGCAAAAAGACTATAATAGATTTACCTAGTTTATAGGTATAATTTAGGAAATATTATATAGGTATTTTAACTTATACCTTCTACTAGTTAAGGAAAATAATATAAGAACCCTATATATTCCTACTACTTATAAGCAAACCCTTATATAAAATCAGATACGCGCTATACTAAGGCTAATTATATTAGAGCTACATAGGCTACTAAGGCTCTTATAGCCTAGAAAAGCTACTATGTAAGATAACTTCTTAACCTGGCCTCTAGCCACTGCATAGTGATTTTACCTGCTTAAGTGCAATAGACCTTCTAACTCCGCGCCTCCTGATAATATATAGCCTTCGGTTATATAATCGTAACTCTCCTAACTATAGCCGCACTTATACGTGCCTAGAGCCTCACGATCTTTAACTTTATATTAATAATAACGTGGTTTTTAATTATTTAAACTATAAAACTATTAACTTTTCCTCTCGCGTACTACCTACGCTGCTAATACTGCCTCTATTACCGCTTCGTCCGCTAGCTATACCGTCATTAGCAACGCTCTCTCTATTCGGCGTAAGCCGTACTCACCGACGTTCGTAGGTTACTTTACTATAATAAGTATTCTATATTAGCTTATAACTTAGAAGCCCTAATAGGCCTAGGCCGCCTAGGCTGCCTCTGCCTTAGCAATATAGAGGACCTGCTCGAAGAAGGGCTACTCTATAGGGTATATAATAACCTACTAAACTTCTACTACTAAGTTTACTTGCTTAGCTTTAATATTATTATACCTTATAGAGTCCCCTATAGGGGTATTAAAGTAAGCCCTCTTAAGGGCTATACTAATAATACGCTCTCTATATATAGCAGAGTAGTTAATAAAGGAGCGGGTTTTATTAATTATATCGAGGCTAAACTCTCTAGTAATCCCCTCTATATTATTTATACTAAAAGGCGTACCTTGCTTAGGCTTAGTATATTTATATATAGGGTCTAGTACTAATATAGTTAAGGGATAAGGATAAGAAAGAGGGAGAGGTATAAGGCCCTACTTATAATAGAGCTTCTTATACTTCTAGCTATAAGAACCTCTTAGGAAAGACCTCTTTAGTTAAGGAGTTACCTCTTATATAGTAGTATTCGTAGCACCTTGCTAGAAGGTTAACCTTTTAAGTTAAGGAGTTATCTTATATAGTAGCTTTCGTAGTACCTTACTAGAAGGTTTAGCGAGGGCGTTTCTAGGCTATAAGAGCCTTAGTAGCCTATTCGGCTCTAATATAATTAGCCCTAGTATAGCGCGTATCCGACTTTATAATATTTAGAGGGTTTGCTTACGAGTAATAGGAATATATAGGGTTCCTATATTATTTTCCTTAACTAGTAGAGGGTATAGGTTAAAATACCTATATAGTATTTCCCGAATTATACCTGCGAACTAGGTGAATTTATTATAGTCTTTTTGCGAAGGGGCTGCGGCGTAATTCCGAGCTCAATATTTAATATACTACTATATACTTATTATTACGCAAAGTCGTTATTCTTCCCTAATCTAGGCCTTTAGCTACTTATACCCTTATAATTATATAACTTCTACCTCGTCTCGAGAGATTAGCCTAGAATTATAACTACGCGCCCGACTACCCGCTGCGCTATTGCTAATACTAGTGCTAATAGTAAAATTTTTTTACTAGCCTTATCTACTACGCCCGCGCTTACTATAATAACTACTAACGTAGCTATACCCTTAACTACGCCTTTAAATAACGTAGTTATTATAGAGCTCCTATATATTATCTAGCGCTAGGGTGCTAATTATATAGACCTCCTACGCGCCCTCGCTAAGTGTGCGCTAATTACGCGCTAATATAAGCGCCCTCTAGCTTACTCCTATACTACCCTTAAGGAGGACTCTACTCCTATATAAGTAGTAGATTAGCTTATTACTATATAGGATATAAATAACCTCTATAATACTTCTAATAGCTACTATATATAATAAGTACTTATAAAGCTCTCGCTTATACTCTAAACGTATTAGCGAAATTATATTACTACTCTTAGCTATAAGGCTATATAAGCTGACTTCTCTATATTCGCTCGCTAATCCTATATTAACCTAGCCCTCTAAGAGTAGTAACTATATAGCCTACTTTATAAAGCCTAATAAGGTACTAATTAGAGCCCTCTCTACTTCTTTACTAAGTAGTTAGTAATATTATAAGCGCTAGGAATACCTTATAAAGATAGCTATATACTAGCTTTTTTATTCTTCTATTACTTAAGCCTATAGGTTTAGAGGGACCTAGAGTAGTAATAGTTTAATACCTAGAGGCTACTAGAGGTAGCTATTACTACTAAATAAGCCTAGGAGATATATTATAAGTAGTATGCTATTATAGAAGCGTTAGAAACTAAATAGCTTATAAAGACTACGCGCCCTAGAGACTATATAATATATAGTTATATAAGCTATATTACTAATAAGTACTAGAAGAACTATACTTATATTATTTACTTCTAGAAGGGGTATATAGAGGAGCGTTATTATTAAGCTAGTAGTAACCCGGCGCTAAAGGTATTAGTAAAGGTATTACTACTAAAAGCGTCTATAAACGCTATATAGACTATAAAAGAGCTTAAGTATCTTAATTCGTTAGAGGATACTACTAAAAACCGTGGTTATAGTATAGAAAACTATAGTTACGTAGCTACTACTCGGTATATAATTAGTATATCCTTAGTATTAACCCGAGATATATAATAGTTATAGGTATATATTAAGTTTATAATAACCCCGTGGTAGATATTATATTATATAGTTAAAGGTATATATTAAGTTTATAATAGCCCCGTGCTATATTTACTATAGGTATACGTTAAGTTTATAATAATCCTGTATAGATATTTAATAGGTATACGTTAAGTTTGTAATAACCCTATTATACTATAACTTTCGCTATATGCGTGCTAAAGGGGCGCTAAAATATAGATATTTAATAGGTATACGTTAAGTTTGTAATAACCCTATTATATTATAACTTTCGCTAAACGCGCGCTAAATAGGCGCTAAAATAACGCTAAAATAAGCGGTATTTAGATTATTAAATTATCGCGGGATATTGTTTAAATAACCCCGCAGCTAAGCCCACGAGAGCTAAATATAAGCCTTAGGGACTAAGGCTTTAGAGAGGGGGGTAATTATAAGGGTATTAGTAAGCAGCGCTAAACGTGCGCTAAACCCTCGCGGAACCCTGGCGCGCGCACGCACACTTGAAAAGGGGCTTCTTCACACTATTAGGGAAGAAGCTAAGTTATACTTAATATACTACTATATACCTATTATTACGCAAAGTCGTTATTCTTCCCCGATCTAGGCCTTTAGCCACTCATACCCTCACAGACTTCTAATAATAAATAGAAAGCTTATAATACCTAAGGAGGAGGATCTATATATAAAGCTAATCTATAAGATATATACCTAAAAGCTTATAGTATACCGAGGTTAAAATAAGACTATTAAGCTTTTAAAGGAGCGCTACTTCTAGCCCTAGTTAATTACTAATATTAAATAATATATTTATAACTATTATACTTATTACTAGGCTTAAAAGCTAAGAGATAAGCCCCTAGGTAAGTTTAGACCCCTACTAATACTAAACTACCCCTAGGAATATATCATAATAAACTTTATATTATTTCTACCTAATCGCTATAGATATAATAATATATTTTTAGTAATATATTACTTATTAAAAAAGATAGTCTCCCTCCCTTATTATAAAACTATTATAGCGCGGGACGTCGCTTAGATATATTATATCTATATCTTCTAATATATAGGTTTCCCTATTATAATTATATCTAATAGAGGCTCTTAATTTACCTCGAACTTCTAGAACAAGCTCTATAAAATCTATAATATAACTATATAGCTAAGTATAGTAAGCTATATAGAAACTAATGGATAAACTAAGATTCTTAACTAATATCTAACTTAGCGCTTATACCTATAGATAAACTAGTTCTAGGATAACTAGAGCGAAATACTCCTTACTATAGACTTCGCTTAAGTAGTACTATTAAACGAGACTATAAGGCTTATACTATTCGAGATTAAATAAGAATATCTACTATAGATAAGCTTTAACTAAGATTAGTATATATAGAGGTTTTTAATTATAAAGGAAAAGATTAACTAGGGTAATACCTAGTAGTTAGTATAAAACCTCTATAATACTTAGGATATTGCTAAAGGGAATATAGCTATAGCTTAATAATATTACGCTCGCGCTATAAATCGCTACTACTAACCTAATAGCTTAGCTATAGGGGACTCTATCTATATATTAATAGAGGGATAGCGCTAAGAAAATTCTTTAAAGCTATTAATACTATAGGATAGCTTATAGCTAATTAAAGCTACTAGCCCTAGGGGGATATAAGTACTAGACTTATTAAAGGAATATAACTATTACTTAGTATTTTATTTAAATAAGCTCTAGAAGGCTGCTAGGGACCCCCTTCTAGGCTAATTTAAAGCCCTATTACTACTTATTAAGTTTAATTATAAGCTAGAATATAAGGTTATATAGATAACTACTAGCTAGTTATACTAGGAATAGTTATAGTATTATACTAACTAGAAGAGCTATAACTACGACCTAACTTAGTATAATACTAAGAGTTTTAAGTACGCCCTAGTAGCGCTATAGGACTGTTATACTACTAACCTAGCTACTATCAGACCGCTAAAATACCTATTAGCTTAGCTCTTAGCTATTACCTAAGACGAGGACCCCGCTATTATAGATAATAATAATACCCTAGCGTGAGTATTAGAAAGAGGGGTAATATTAAGAGGAATACTTTATATAATAGTAATTAATTACTATAGATAGTAATACTAACAAAGGGGGGGGGGTAATATTATAGCGCTAGGGTAGACCTACCTAAATTTTAGATTATATAACTTATAGGTTATATAATCACTAAGCGACTCTTTAGCCTTCTAGGGTTACGCTAGCTAATAGTTAGACTTTTCCCTTCTTTAACGTAGAATCCACTTAATATAGCGTAATCGAAGCGTGTTAACCTTCGCCTATTTGCTATTCGTAATATACTTATAGATTCGTAATAACCCTACCCCCTCCTCTAATATTACTACTAGGGCTAAGGTAATTAATATTATAATAGAGGATTTATAAAAAGAATACTCTAAATATAAAGTTATAAATACCCTCGCGACTTATAATAGCCTTAGTATTAATAATATTATCTACCTCCTATTATAATTATAAGTTAGAGTATATTAAGAGAAGGATATATAATAGGGCCCCTACTAATTAATTATTATTTTATATAAAATAATTACTATTTAGCTACTCTATAGCCCCTTAGATTTCCCCTCTATTACTATAAGACCTTTCTATAGTAATCCCAAGGCCCCTAGAGGCTCTAATAATCATAACTTATAAGCCCCTATTACTCCTAAGGCTACTAAGCTAACCCTAACCCCCCCTCTACTCTAATATAGAGGATAACTCTAGAAGAATCCTATTACTAACCTATTTAATATATTTAAACTAGAAGTTAACTACTTAATAATATTTATCTTAATAAAAGAGAAGACTAATTAAGAACTTTCCCTAGCTCTATATAAGTTTAATAAGCTTATTACTAATATACCCCTTTTTTAGAAGTCTTAGAAGAAAGAAATTAATACCCTTTTAAATTATAAAGTATTTAAATTTAAGATCTATAACCCTATTAATTAATATAGCTACGTTTTTTAATCTTATATAATTAATAAGATTAAGAATAAAACTACTATCCCTATTAAGAAGTCCTAACTAGTTATCTATAGTATTAATAATACTAATAAGTAGGGTATTTTAACCTAGTTACCCATAATCTAGTATTCTAATATTTACCTCTTTATAGTAATTACCCTATTACTTAGCTCTAATTATACTATTTAGATTAGGAATATTACCTAAGCTTATATATAATCCTAAATAATACTAGTATAGAACGTTTATACCTAACTACCTAACTATATCTATAATCTCTACCCCCCTAGGATTATTATAAAAGTTATTAAACCCCTCTATAGTACTACTAAAGCTAGTACCTATTAGTAAGCTACTTATAGTATTTATAGCTATAATAAGTTATAAATAACTAGCTCTACCTTCAGCTCATATCTACTTATTAATAATAACTTAAGCTTTTAGTTTACTATTATTAGTATATAAATAGATAATATAATTAATCTCTCTAATAATACTTTTTTTATTATTAAAGAAGAAGAGCTCTAGAAGGCTAAATTTATAGCTAAACCTAAGGAGAAACTTATACTCTAAACCCTTATTACCTTTAATAATAAAATAATCTCCATTACTAGTACTAGCACTATTACGCTATATTAAAAGAGCTAAAGCGCTAAGATTAAGCCTATAAAGAAAATACCTAAGAAGATATTAGTAAAGGAATAATATATTAAATAGTAAGCTAGAGGGGCTTATATAGCTTTAATTTACTAACTAGAAGCTTACTTCAATCTATTAATTACTACTTAATACTAGGATCTAACTAATAAAGATATTATTACTCTTAATAAGCGCTTATAATAGCTAAAGAATAACCTTAACTAAGGCTTAATATTTATTATATTATTACTACTTACTACCAAACTATTTATATTTATAGATAGATTATTTACTAATAATGAGGACTTTATATTATAATTAGGTTATATTATTATACTTATTAATAAGATTATAAATAATATCGTACTTACTAATAAGATAATAAATAATATAACCTTTAGAATAAATAGTAATATTATCTATTATAGCTCTACTAAGTATAAATAAGTTACTTATAATATATTAGCCTTAGAGATCTATATTATAGTTACTAGTACTAACCTTGCCTTTATTATCGCTTTAACTTTTTTATTAGTTACTACTAAGCTAGGTATTACTAACTCTATCCCTATAGTAATATATACTAACTTATACTTATTATATAAATATCTAGTTAAACTTAGTATTATAAAAGAAAAGAAGCTTATAATTAATATTATAGCCCTCTATTAGTTATATATATGCTACGAGCTATCTAAGATCTAATACGTTAATAGCGAAGATAACCCCGCTAATATACTAATAAAGTTAATACCTAATAGGGCGTTATATTACCTTATTAGAAGGAATAAATTAATGATTTATATAGAAGGATAGGTAATGCGAATAGTAGAAGGATTAGTATAGTAATAGCGTAATAATAAGTATTTATAAAAGGATAGAATAGATAGGATTATAGCTAAGACTAGCTACTTTTTTACTTCGTTTAGAAGCTAATAATAGCTTCTAACTTATTATTTCGATTTATATAATTAAATAAGATTATTAGGTAATTACTAGTATAAAAGAAAGACTACTAGTATAGGAATACTCGCCTACTTATGTATATATAGTAAGTAGGACTCCTACTCGCCTAGTAGGCTAGATCTAACTTTAGATCTATAGCCCGGGTTAGAATAACTAGGACCTAGCGAGTAGTTATATAACCTATTATATAACTTACCTTATTAGCTTCCTATATTATTCTTACCTCGCTAGCTACCTTCTAACCTAACTTAATATTATTAATAATTTAAGAGTTTTTATTATACCTACCCTCGCTCTCTTTATATATTAGTATTATGAAGCTAATAATAAGAGTAGCTATAATAGAAAATAAATCTTTTATTATTAGCTTCTTACTCCTCTAAGCTACTTAATTATTTAAGAAAGAGTTATATAATTAGAATAATAAATATTAAATTCTAAACCTATAGAAACTAGAAGTTAAAAAGTCTTACAGAGAGGTATTAAATACCTTCTAATTAGATATTAAATAGATTACTTTAAATCTATTAATACAGAGAGAGGGGATTATATTATAAATTAAGGTAAAACTATAGAGAAAAAAGCTTTATAAATTAAGTTAGAGTAGTTTATAGGAGTTAGGATATATAGAGAGATATTAAGTAATTTTTAAATAAGCTCTCTAGCTCCTTATAATAGAATAGAGGGCTAGAGAAGAATATTTAACCTTGGCTATACCTAATTATATTAACTCTATTACTTTATATTATATTAGTTATAATATATATTATATTTATTTACCCTTCTAATTATAAAATATTCTATAATATAAAATTAAGCTAAAGAGGGAGGTAGTAATATAAGATATACTACTCCTATATATCGCAGCCTCTAGCTTTATTACTTATTTATTAGCTATTATAATAGCTTCTATTATTAAATCCCAGGATCTAGGTATTAAGACAAGGACGTAATAAGTCCATAATGTCCATCGATTAAAAGAGAGAGCACACGAAAGACGTCTTTTTCGCACTTTGCCCATACAGAGCGTCGAACAAGTGCGCCCAGCAGATTTAGTAGAGCTTCTGATCAAAGGGTATATTTTAATGCTGTCGCTCTAACAACCAGACCATACGTCGAAAGATGTCCCGGTAGCTGTTACAATCCGTAAGGAACAATTCCAACAAGTAGGACAGGATGGGACAAGGGGCGCGGGGTTACTGCTTGGGGGATGTGGAAAGGAGGGAAGGAACGTCGCAGGCAGCCACCGCGCCTTCCTCGCCCCTCGAGCAACGGACAGTTCTTTACTACCTTTAGCACCAGGGAGGGAAAAAAATAAAGCATTCATTAGAAAGGGCCGACGGTACCTGGGCTCTCTGTTATTCTGCCTGGCAGGCAGGAGGGGTTCCTTAACTTTGACCCAAAGCTTTGCAAAACTTCATTCTCAGCACCAAGATGTCGTCAACTCTGGTGAGGAATCGTCAGTCAGTGTCACTCAACACTGATCGAAGCTTAAAGAGGACCTGGAACGGTTTGAACATGGTCTATTTGATTCCAAGACCCATCGAATTTGGCCTCATTATAGCCTCAAAACAGAACTGAAATTGGCCTCAGTTCCACCGGATTCTTTCGCTCCCCCGGACGAACATATAACACCCCCCCCCCCCCCCCAAAAAAAACCTCTGTTGGAGTTCTCTCCTTTCTTTTTCTCCTTAGCTTTCTCTGCCACTCTGGCTTAGATCAAGTGTAGTATCTGTTCTGAAAAGTCTTAATCGGCTTTTACGCCCTCCCGAAGGGTTCAATCCAATAGACAAAATCTTTGAAAAACAGGACAGACGAGAAAACCTGTGTACTTGTGCAGAGGCAGGTCAAAGTCCACTGTGTCCCTGGTATCACACTGCTTCCAGGCGACGCGACTTGTTTCCCCCTTTCCCTTTCCTTTCCTCATTGCGGAATCTCTGGCCCTGTCCCAGGGACGTGAAGAGGAAATCTCCAACCACGTCCGACTAATCCATAGCTGCGCATGTCGGTTTCTGTCGACTCTGACATTACAGTCCTGTGAGGTGTCTCGCTAGGTATTGCCAGACTCAACACCGAACATCTGTCCAGGACTGGGATGTCCAAAAGCACCTGGCTTTGGCTGCTGACATCCATCTCGCCGGCCGACTCGCCGTACAGCCATTGAGGAAGAAAGGCTCAGCCATCCTTGCCACAACTTGAGCGACTCAATTGCCCCTTGGCCCGGAGCCGAAGGAGCCGACTCGCTGCCCCCGGCATACGGTGACACGGCATCCGTGACACGGCATCCGTAACCACCTCATCACCTGACTAACACAGCCCAGTTGCACCAGGCTGAATCATACACAGGAAGGAGTGTATCTGGCTCGGTTAATAAATCATCCCATTCACATGAAAGTAAAACCCCCGCCTCTCTAACCGCTCAAGCGTCTGACTAAACGGAGAGAAGGATGCCTCGGTCAATATCATCCTTGGCTTTCACAGCTCTAAACCATTTGTTCCGTATGGCAACCCGCCCGAGAGTTTCTGGTAATCTTTTTTTTCTCCGCGTTTTGTACTTTTGCCTTCCTCTCTCTCTCTCTCTCTCTCTCTCTCTCTCATCTTGGGGGAAACCCAGAGACCGCCTCTAGTACCTTTCTTATCTTCTGGACAAGTTGAAACGAACGAGTTCTGCGTCGCGGACCTCGGTCCCTTTCTTGTTCCTGCAGAATGGTCCGTCCTCCCTCCCATTTAATGCGATGCATATGCATGCAGAAAGACAAGAATAGATCCCCGCCCGCTCAGACACCATGGCCTCGACGATGAGGAAGACGAGTACCAGATCGAGGGGGAAAAGCCCATTTTCGGCCAGGCTCGTAGGAACATACCAAGACTCGGAGCTGGCGACTTCTGGGTCGTTGAAAGGCAGTTCGACGAGTATGTCGGTGGTTTTTTGAAGTTATTCTGCTCGTCTATGCCAAGCGACGGTGGCAGCTCAAACGAGGGCCCGTGGCGCTGCTCCCCCCCGGCAAGCAACAAGCAGGCAGCACTTGTTTCCTCGGTGTTTGTCATCGTCAAAGGCTCCACGAACGTCCAAGTCTACATCGTCGTCTCATCCCGTTTCTGCGCCGTCCAATATTTTGGCGGATTTCTCTTGCAGCAGTAATTCTGGTCAAGCTTTACGAACACACCCTCATTGCAAGTTGCGTTGCTGTCGGCGCACTCGGTTTATGGCTTTTGATTGGTCAACAGTACACATACGCTCGATGAAAAGATCAGTCGGGTTTTGTTCAGACACATTAGAGTTCCTCCCATTGAGGTCATGTCCTTGAAATAGCTAGGCTTGCCGTCCTCATCCTCCGACAATGACTAGGGAAAGCCCTGTGTGCCGCGTCCCCCTTCGCCGAAGTCTTTGAAAATAGGGAGGCAGAGGAGGTGGGGCGAACTCAGAGACTTTCCAAAGAAGACCCATCAGTCCGACCACGTTTACTGCGGCGTTATAGCGGCCGTGAGGTCGTTAACGAAACGGGCATAAGCTATCGTTCATGGGCGGGTCTTGGCTGTTTCTGTAGCTCATTAGGAGTTTTCTCGACAAAACCCATCGGCACCTCGGAACAAAAAACAGATGCCTCGGCCCTGCCAGCCTGGAGGTCGGCACGTGGGTTGTCGAGGCGAAGACATACGTCCGTTAGCCGGACGTCATGTCCCGATTCCAGGTTTCTAGCCGACGACCGCCGGTCAATTGCCAGACGTTTACCGCCGCGCTTTCCGTCAGGTAGAGTTCCTTTTGCTTGCGGTTTTATCATTCTTGGGACGATATGTCCAAGGTCAACGCTGAGAGCACCCGTGCCTCAGTAAGTGAAACGCATAGGAAGGGCCCCCCCCCCCCCCCACAGCGAGACCAGTGTTTCGAACCACTCCAACCGGCGACTGTACAAACTTCGTCCCTGCAATGGGTATCGAGGTTTCGGCCGAGATTAAGGCTAAAGTTCTGGGACTGGGGTTTCCCGGGGGTCAAACGTCGCTGAAGAATCCACCTGAGTGATCCTTTGTCTAGGGGTCTCAACGACTGAGGTGGCGCCAATCTTGACAACCAGAAAGACGGCATATTTGCCATCCGTCAGTAAACTTGACGAAAACGAAAGGGGGGAAGACTCATGCACCCGGGGTTCTTGGTTGAGCAGGAGATAAAGACGAACTCAATACTTCAATCGGCTCGCTCAGAGACGATCCCTGAGCAGAAAACAAGCATGAAGCGTGTTTCGAGGGCCGTTCCGTTTGTTATCCGTCCCTTATCCTATGGCGTAATAGGAGAAGACCTATGGCGATCACCGCGGGCGCCCTTAGAAGTCAATATTGAGTGGAGGCATGAGGCTGAGCCCCGGACAATTACAATCCGCACTTCATGGCGACGAGATCCATCTTCACAGCCAAAGGCAACAAGCCAATGAGGGACCTGTTTGAACTATACGCGCAGAACAATTTCCAGTAGAGTAAGGAGTTGTGGATGTCGGTAGTAGACACCAAATTGCGAGATCCGCGCCAGTGCAGTGACAGGCCGGTGCCGGCAACGTTCAAGGGCAGTGAACAGCTCTGCTTGCCGAGGACACAAGTCTGTTAGTACTCAAACGAACGATAAGGTCAGGTTACCACGGAACGCGAGTATGCAGTAAATTCGTCAACTGACATGAATGACCATCTTAAACTTCAAATCTTTTCCAAGTATAGGGTCAAGACTTGTCTGAAAGTACTATCCTCGTGAAGCCTGGCACAAGTTTCCCGAGGCCGGGACAGCAACGTTGAATTTTGCTGTCTTCAACCGTCAGTGTCATCACGGAGAAATATCGGGCTCAAGAAGGAAGCCAGAAAGCTGTCAATGGCACGACACCCGGCTCGAGATCGATCCGACGTGCAACGCGACCAGAGTCAACGGCCCGGTCAAGATGCTGGTGGGCTGATAGCCGCGTCAAGGCTGCACACTTTCGCGAACGCAAATACCCAGTTTCATCACTACGTGACAGCGCGCCATCCGGAGATACCTCTTTGGCAGACCCGGGTATAGATCTCTGCCCATTAAATGCTTGGGAAAGAACATGATGCGCATTGGTCAAGACGACACGGCGGTCTTGCTTGCCATGTCAGGAGGTCGAAGGTTGATATTGGATTGCAAGCATAGACGGTTGGCTTGCTGTCTGAGCATGCCTCGCCAGAGTTGGTGAGCCGATTCCTATACAAGAGCAATATATCGGTGCCATTTTTACATTGAGTCATGATGTTCCCATCTTCACGACGTCCAACAGCAGGTATGTGTGAATGAGCGACTGCGACTCCTATCTAGGCTTACGTTCGACCCAACTAGACCTAACCTAAGCGCTGGCGCGTTCGAAAGACCAGGTCTAGTTCGGATAAGCAGGTGGTTGGTTGGCTAGTTGGCAGAACGCACCGGCCTTTCGTTTGTTGAACGAAGTCCCAAAATAAGTTGGCCGTGTAATTTTGTGGTACGAATGCCAGTGAGCTGGCGCTCAGGCAACCTGGGAATATGCAGTCAAAAATAGCGGTGCTAGAAGTGCTCTCAGTCGGAGCCATGGTTACGTGGTTGGGAGAAGAAGCATGTGGACGCTTAACATGAGACCGGTAGGCGAAGCGGACACCGGTCCGTTGAGCAAACCCATGGCAGGCTCGGAGCGTGGTTCACAACACAACCACCGGCAAGTGACAATCTACCTGTTAAACACATGAAGTGAGGGGCCGCTGCCATCGGATGAGAAGCGGTGAAGCTTCAGATACAGCCACCGGCATTCGCGTTCGCCAAGCCAAATGTCAACGAGGCAAGGACGAGTGACGTGTTTACATTCCATGTGCAGCTGCCGAAAACAACTGCGCCGGAGAGTATCCCCGTTCCTAGCAAGGTGATCATCCGGCGACCGTGGCGCTGGAAGATAGGGCTGTGGGTAATGTCGACGAACATATGGCGACTGGTCTTGATGTGATGCGGTAACCTCGGACGGTAATGCATTTGTTGGTTCAGCGATGCTAGAATATGTCGATATGAGACATGTAGACGCAAGCTTGCATTTTCTTGGAGAGCTGGGCACCACGCGTCACGTCCCTGCAAGGCCCTGCGCAACTGCTGCAAGTCATTGTGTTGCGCCTGAGGAGGGGCAAACAGGCGAGTTATTTTCGTGCATGTCTGCAAGACGATTCCAGTAGCGGAGCATTAGGCGGCATCAACTGCTCTGGTGCCGGGTCGCCTACAACGACCTGATCGTATGGCATCCCGGCTCCAGCTGCTCTCGTTGGCATCTTCGAAGACTAAGGTCAGGAATGATCGAACGGCAATTTCGATGACGATTGCGACATGCCCAGTCCCTTGCAGCGAGCCCGCAGGCTGGGCCGTACCTAGATGATGATGGACAGGTGAGGGGACACTAATAACGCAAGGAGTGAGCAAGCAAGATGAAATCTGCGACAACGACAGCGAATCAAATCCCGGTGAAAGGGCGGTGAGATGGAGTTAGAGGTCAGCAGATGGCTTTCAAGGCCGCTGTAGAAACTGCAACGCCGCTTCCTGGTACCTGGCAGGTAGCTGGGGAAAGCGCATCATTTAAGTCGGTTGGATTTGTGGTCAGTTGCCAGGGTGTTTTTTTTTTTTATTCTTCCTCTACACCTCCTCCAGCATCTCAAATGTTAGCGCGATGAGGGTTCCACTGTTACTATCATATGCAATTCCAGCTCACCCTGGTAATAGTGGGCTCCCTGCCACGCTAACATATGAGATGCTGAAGGAGGTGTAGTAGCAATGAATGGAAGAATTTTGAAGTCCCACAGCTAGCCTCTCATCGCAACGTGTCCGTGGATACCCGCGGCAAAAAAGTCGAAGTGAGCTTCACAGGACAAAGAAGAACTACGAGAGCGTTGTCGATCCGAACATGGATGAGCCACGACGCGACGAAGATGACGGTACGGCGTTGGGGGCTATCAAAGGCGATGGCCGGCTCTGCGCACTTTGGCGCGATGATTGCTCGATTAGTGGTGGATATCGGTTTCAACGGATGGGTGTGGATAGAAACGACGGCAAAACAGGCTTCACATGGTGCGATGCTGGCAATGAAAGCCGTGCAATCCTCAATATCAGCCTGTCCTGCCAGAAACGACTATCCCGTAGAATATATGAGGTGTAGCCGTCGATGTCCACATACGAATAGCCCTCCGCTGCTCTGGAACATCATTTGGCATACAGCTCCCGTGGCCGAGTGACAGAACTGCGATTTTGTACCGCGCTGAATGCCTGCACTTGGGCTGCGATCGTCGAATCAATCGAGTGAATCCTTGCCAGAACGTTAGTCTTTACTGCGTACCATTCATGGTACCGCCACTGATAGCGCAAGACTGAATCCACAATATGACCCCCATCAGTGACAGCGACGGCTTCGAAAGGCATGATGCCTGTTCGACTTTCCGCCCAATTCTTGCTGAACGTCTGGTGAAACTTGACGGATGGAGAGAGGCGCCAGGAATGAGGGGTAATCGTGGATGGCGTCTACATCTTATCGATAGCTAGGACTGAGGGACGATGAGGAGCCATGTCATGGGAGGGGGGAATCCTTGGCTGGTGTGGACAAGGTGACACCAGGCGCCAAATCGACCACTGACGAGGATGCGTAGTGATGTACTCGAAACCCTCCTCCGGCGGATTCTGGACTGCATCGGGACGGCGATGTCCGCTACCAGGCAACTGAGCCAAACTGGATGGAATCAAACGGCAGCCTGCCTCGGGTTCATCGTTTGTTGATGGGTGCGAGGAGAGACTACAACGTAGCAATTGCTCACAGGATCTCTCAACGGCGAGGAAGGATTCGCAAATGAGACGGAGTCATTCGAAAGTGAGAAATAGTGGGCAAGCACAGGCGTTTGCTGGCGCAGCGAGCGTGTAGCCCGTTTCTCCGGCCCCCAAGCGCCTTCCTCAACGCTGACTGGGCTGAGAGACATGTCTTCTGTAGTGAGTGTGACGATAGCCTGATACCAAAGCGGGCTTGTTTCTTCCCGCTTGGCTGCGTTCTGCCACTAGTCCTCTTGCGAGGGCAGATAGGAAGAAGAATATCTGTCGGAAAAAGAAACATCCAAAAGTGGCACTCTGCTCACTCAATCACAGTTGCGGGCGACGGAGCCAATGGGGTGCTTCATGCATAGGGTCTCGACGCTTCTGTGCCAGCCAGGGTGTGATACAACTTAGCATGCAAGGTACCAGGGGCAGCAGAGACGGAGAGATTACTATGGTGCTGCTCAGGTGTTCCAGCTGTGAAACACTCTCCGAACGCCTCGAGGCAATAGGAACGAGATGCCATGACCTAAGGCCAGAGTTAGGGATCGTCTCGCAAAGCCAGCTGACTTTGGTGCCTGGACGATGTTAGACTGTAGACTGTCCGGTGCTTCGTGAAGCGTGCACACCATAGTGAAAGGACGCCAGCAGTAAGACGAGACTGTCTTCCAGTTCAAGGTTTTGATCAAAATCGTCAAGGTAGTCAGTAACTACTGCTAAGTTTTTATTCATCATTCGGCGTGGAAAAGGCCCCGTTTTTTTTGCGGACATAAAGGTTACTAAGTAAGACGAGCCTGACAGGCCATGTTTGTCGTGCTCGTGGGCAGCTCGTGCGGGGGGTCCTGGCTTTCTGTGACCGCTTGCTACGCTCGCTCCCAAATGCGGACCGGCCTCCCCCACCAGGGAGGGAAAAAAAAAAAAAAAAGAAAAAACCTCCGAGGCCAATGGGAAGCTTCCGATCAACGTGCGACGCTGCTGTCCAAACGGTATTTTGCCTTGTATTCTGTAGGATCTCATAGTAATCATGCTGGCCCAAACTATGACTCCAGTGGTCGTACTGTAACACGAACTGCGATTGCTGCCGTCGCCATCATCAGCCCAAATGAGCAACTTAGCAACCCTGTTTTGGCCTGGTGAGCGTTTCCGGCCATCTGGCAGACGCCGAGCTTCTCGCATGTCGACCAACGAGCATAGTCACTGATATTCGACGTTGCCGCGGAGAGCGAAATGAGAATCAGGTTGTAGACTGGCGATGATACTATGAAAGTCTACGATGCACGACCGCAGATGTGAGAGAGTAATATTGACCTGTTGCGACTGGGCCTTTCGTGATGAGGCGCCGGTACCCAGGATCAGTGGCGGATGCCAGGGCCTCACACGATAAACTTTTTGAGCGGTGGCCTCTGATCCCAGCGGATGAGGGAAATCGTGTGCAATCTTGATCAACATGTTCTCCGGTCCTGTCAGGATTGGCATTCCGTATATTCAACTTCTACTTCAAGACTGAGGAGCACACTTGGGCCTTCCATCTGTTAAGCCCCTTGCATGAGACCCGATGAGAGGCCAATTCGCTGACCGCAGCCAATCAATGGCCACCACGAGGAGCAGCGGAAATATGTTTCAACGCAGCTCCTTGGTGGCGAGAGGCTTCTCGTCGGAATTGGCCTGCATGCCAGTTGCGTTGTGCCTCTTACAGAAGTGCAGGTGCAGTGCTAAATCCCCGCGTTGCGTTATTTCTTTACCTTTTCTTAATCTTACCCATCGAATATGTCCTGCCTGGCCTGGCCCCTGGCCCCTGGCCCCTGGCCCCGTAGTGAAACGGACGGATATCCAGGCTTGCCGACGGAAGCAAGCCCAAAGACGATTCGGATACCTTTTCAGCCGGCGCAGCATATTGGGCTGGTTGGAGGTGGCACACCCCATCGCCAGCGAGGATGAGTGCCATGGCATGCCATCCCATCCCGTTCAGGGCACCTCCCGAGCCCAGGCCCAGCCGCCGGTCGGGTTTGTGTCTGCCTGGTGTGTCTGACTGGCGTCTAGTGTCGTCTGGTCTGGTGTGGCAGCGCTTCCTTGACTCGCTCACCGCTTCGGCCAGCAAACAGGGTGGGCTGGGGTGGACGGACTTGGACGTCCCAAACTTATAGCGACTGACGCTGTAGAACACTGGTCGCAAATTTTGGATGCGATGCTCGCTCAAAGCCACAATGAAGTACATCTGACCGCGAATTTACAACGGCAGCGGCTTCAGGAATTAGTCTAGCCGATTGCTTCGAGCTTCGGTACCGTTGATCTCGGGTCCTATAGCACCGAGCTGGAAAACGGGCGGGCGTACGCAAGGCCATGCATGCCACTTCACTGCATTTCAGGACGAGCGCAGTACACGTGCAGCAGGGCTTGTTCGTCGTTCATCAGTGAGGAAATGGAGGCCGGGGTTTGCAGCGTGGCTCGTTCTCTCATGATGTCGTGACTCGTCAGATGGATGCGACGTGCTTCTAGTGAGGGGAGAAGTCAAGGCGGTTGTAGTTGCAGATGCGGTTGCAGTGGCAGTCGGACTTACCGTCGTTATGGTCGTCGTCGTCGGTTAGTTTGCGCCGACGGTGACCGAGTGAACTTGCAAGCCACAGTTGCGCTGCTCAGCTCACCGTCCGGTCAGTGGCCAAGACAGCCGTGTGATGACCTCGACGTCAACATGTTCTCAGTGCCACAGGTATGTATGGAGGAGCTTCGCACGGCCATTAGTATCGACCTCACCGTTCCTTGGCGAGTGATGAGGACGGGTTCCTGAGGCCTGCAGGCTCAGGTTGAGATGTATAACGGATTGTAGCTTGGTATGTGACTTTGTCCTCACCTCGCGACGAGGAAGCTCAAGAGAAGGAACCTTGCTCGGCCTGGCTGGAACGTACCTTCCAGATCCTTCCTGCCCTTTACCAGCTTCTTAACGAGTCTCTCGTGCTCAAGGCAGCTCTCCTTACCCTACCTGGCTTGCGCTTTGCCTTACTCGAGATGTTTTAGAGGCGGGCAGACATAGCACTGGCGCCGTTTGCCGTCCTGTCTTGCTTTCTTTTCTGAACCCTCAAGGCACACGATGGAAGGAGTTTCTTGGCTGAGTGGAAGTTACTGGCCAAGACGCTTCCTTTGCCTTTGATCCTCGGCGTCGCTCCGACACAGACTCGTCGATACCAACGAGCAACAAAGTGGGTGATGGTGAAGGTCCTGGATAACAGTACAGGCTTGGCCAAGATCACAGGCTGTTTCTGCTGCTAATCTCGCAAAACAACAATTTGCATTTCCCGGATTCAACCCCAACTTGGATGTTCGATTCAAGTGCATACCCAACACCATATCCGGGTGCAGCTGAAGGTGCCAGTGGCATAGCCAGATTTAGTATCATCCCATGCCGGACCCAGCGGCACGCTGCACGCTGCATGCTCCCTGGCATGGCCAGTTGCCCAGCGCACTTGAATGCATGGGATCTGTAGCTTCACGTTGCTGCTGGGGTATGGAAAATGGGATGGAGTCTATTCCGTGGGGCACTGCACTCAATTAAGGTCAGAGTTGAGGTGCAGTGCTCCAACGTACAAATAAGGCAAGGAAGGTGCCTCACTTTGGCTGATCCCGCACACCCACCAGGACTTTCTTTTTCTATGTCCTTGTTTGTCGCCCTTGTGTCTTCTTTCAGCAACAGGCTAGGTATCTGGATAGGTACTGAAGGGAAGGTTGAATGCAGTCTGGTCCTTTCTTTTTTTTTTTCCCTTGGTGGTGGGGGGAGGGTGGTTGGTGATGGTGCCTGTGGGTGTCTGCCGCCAGCCTGCTTCTGGTCCTGCTCCATCTGGAGAAGGATGGCTTCTGGGCCATTATTGGTGATGCGTTTCAACGCCGATTCCTGTACCTTGCCTGGGCGAGCCTTTAAGAAACAGCCACGAACCTGTAGCCGAAATCAGCACTAGACCACATGGCACCATCCAGACCAATGCTGTTGAGGTGGTGTCCATCAGCTCGGGCAGCCTCGCAAATCGAAAAACTCGGCTGTGTTCTGATCTGCCGATAACACAACTCTGGGTGTGAAAGATGAGGCTGCTTCCATCACCTCAATCACTAGCATCCGTACGCTATCTGTTATGACGAGCCGGAGCTGCCAGGTACCACCGTACTTTAGGCCGGGATGCCAAACATCAATGGTGCTCTGTCTTGGCTGCTGACGCTATGCGCAAGGAGAAATAAACCTCCGAGAAGGGCCCTCTCTTCAAGTGTGTTTCTCCTGGTTGAACAAAAAAAAAAAATCAAAAATCGTGTTGCGCAACAATGGTCATGAATGTGGTGTTTCCACGGCTCTCGGTTGATTTCATGTCGATCTTCGGAGCCGCGTGCCTGCGAAGGCTAAGCTACTGAGGTAAAATTGACTCGAGAGTTTCTCGTCATCGGCGTTCAGACGGCAGGTGTGATGTGCAACCCAAACGCCAAACAGCGACAGCAAGAAGGAAGGCTCACTTACAGCTGAGCAGAGGGCACCGGTGATTGACGATACAATCCCCAGCCCTTGTTCCTCTGGGGCTACGTCTGTCTAAGGTACCTACGTACGTGTGTAATACCTACCTACCTATGGTACGGAGGGTGAAGTGCTCTAGGTATTCATTCATCTTCTTCCACTTCCTCTTCTCCCGATACCGCCCTGATCCTTCCCCTGTCCCTTGTCCCTCGTCACGACCATCATAGAGCTACTGCGGTAGCTACCTTACCTATCAGATTGAAAATAAGAAGCCATCGTCCATCACAGAAGACCAAGACCGTATTTCCTAGTCTAGCCAGGGCCATCAAGCCAAGTCAAGAATTAGAAACCGCATACGTCCACCAATGACCGTTCGCAGCGAGCTCAGGTACGGCAAAACGCTATAAACTCCCTCACCCCTCTTTCTCCAATTCGTACCCCTGTTTCCATGCCTGTGTGTCTACCCCCTGGCATACCTTCCCGAACCTCCACTTCCCCCCCTCCGGCCCTGTCCTTCCCTGCCTGCGTGCCTGCTCAGGACGGTAGCTAGTATTTTAACGGTGTAGTTTTGGTATTTGGCCCGATCTAACCATATCTATTAGCCGCGCCACCTTCGCCACGATACGTAATAACACACGAAGTACTAATATTTCCTAGGTATATTAATAAGCAATATCGCTACTATATAATTATTAATACTAAATTAAGCTCTTTTTATAAGGAGTTAGACCTGAGTTTATTTAATAATAAGTCACTATAATATTATTTATTTAAGCTAGAGAGGAAAAGGGAAAGTTTTCCTCTCTAATAGAGATTTTATTAGTTAATAAGAGATTATTAAGTAAGCCCTAAGTAAGCTTTAGGTAGCTCTCTAGATAATAAACTTATATAGAAGCCTAGGTAAGCTTAACTTAAGTATAACTTATAATACTATCCCCCCTCCTAGCTAGCTCTCCCCTAAGTATAAGCTAGGTTATTATTATTATTTATAACTAGCTTATATGAAGCTTTATATCTATTTATTATAATAGTTTTTATAATAGCTTTTATAAGCTCCTAGGTAGGCTTTATATACCTCTTTTACTTAACTAAGAACTTATATCTCTACTCTTACCTAACTACTTTCTATTATATTATATATATTTCTTTTATATATTATTTAAATTTAGTATTGTTAGGTATAATTAGTAATAGCTAGGGATCTATTCTTATTTAAGTGGGTAAGGGGTTCTCTAGTACCCTCTAGAGGAGGTTTGTATAAAACCTTAGGTATATATTACTAGATATATTTAACTTAATAATATATAAGCTTAGGACTCTTATTATAATATATTTATAATATAACTATAATAGCTTCTTATTAAACCTAGGGTTCTTATAATTAGCTATTAATAGCTAAACCTTATTACTTACCTAATACTCCTTTATAAATATCCTATATTAGTTTATACTCTCCTTATTATATTACTAAGTTATTATAATACTTACTTAGATAAGGTTTATTACTTCTTATAATTTTATATTAAGAAAGTAGTTATTATATCTCTAGAGGGGGTTTCTTATATTATATTATTTATAATAAGTATAGGATTATTATAATACTTATATCCTAAGAAGAATAATAAGAGCTTAGTTATACTACTAACCTTATTATAAAATACTAGCTAAGTAATAAATAAGAGCTACCCCTAGTTATCCTATACTTAGGTTATAAATACTTATAAAATAGCTTATATCTCTTAGTTTTACCTCTTAGTATTATTATTAATTTATAATTAGTATATAATATTTAATAGTTTTTTATAGTAATAAGGTAGTAGAATTTAGCGTAGAACTAGCTTACTTAGTTAAACTCTTAATTATTAATAATGTTATATAAGAACCTATAAAACTAGAAGTAAGAGGTAAGAAATTAATAAATATAAGCTTTTACTTTTATAATACTTATCTTCTTTAATATTACTAATTTACCTAGCTTATCTATTATAACTTATAAGTATTAGCTAGTATTATTCTTTATAAATAGTAAGTTTATAATAAAGTCTATTAAGAGATCTAAGTATAATTAGGTAGGTATTAATAAAAGCTTTAGGAAACCCCTCTTAGCTTACCTCTAGATATATATCTCTTTATAAATATTATAATTCCTTATAAATCTCTATATTATTTATAATTATTTTAGCTAGTAGAACTACTAGCTTATTATTTCTAATATATTATTATAACTTAAGTAAGTAGTTATTGAGTTCGGAATTACGCCGCAGCCCCTTCGCAAAAAGACTATAATAAATTCACCTAGTTCGCAAGTATAATTCGGGAAATACTATATAAGTATTTTAACTTATACCCTTTACTAGTTAAGGAAAATAATATAAGAACCCTATATATTCTTACTACTTATAAGCAAACCCTCGCATATAAAGTCAGATACGCGCTACACTAGGGCTAATTATATTAGAGCTAAACGGGCTACTAAGGCTCTTATAGCCTAGGAACGCCCTCGCTAAACCTTCTAGTAAGGTAAAAGCTACTATATAAGATAACTCCTTAACCCAAAAGGTCGACCTTCTAGCAAGGTGCTAAAGGTGAACGCCATTATACGAGAGGTAACTCCTTAACTAAGTAAGTAGCTATACTTAAGTTATAGCTCTATTAGATAATCTTTATATAAAGCTCTTTTAGTAAGTTATTATTATTCTCCCTATTAGGTATTTATAGCCTCTTTTTAAATATTAGCCTCCTCTAATTATTAATATTATACTCATTAATTTAAACCTTAGCTTTTATATTTAATAAGAAGCTCTAAAGCTAGTAAGTAATTATATGATATATAACTTTATATATTATATCCTTCTTTATAGTTTCTAGCTATACCGCTTATAATTTAAAGTTATTATTAAAGATTATAATATCTAGAATATTAATATAGCCCTTCTAACTTCTCTTTACTAGGGGGCTAGCTCCAAGGTCCCTATAGGGGTAAGTATAGTCTAGTATTAGTTATAAGACCCTCCCTTACTTCTACTTATTATCCTACCCTTAAAATATATTTTATTCTCTCTAAGAGAAAGTATTAGGGGCTATTACTTCCTTATTAGAGTAGTATTTAATAGTAAAGTTATATTAAAATAGCTCCTCTGTTTACTAGCTCTAATAATCTATAAAGTATTATTTTTTAAAAAGTATTTAAGCCCCTAGTAGTTTATTAATATCTTAAAAGAAACTATGTTATATAGCTCTACTTTCTATATATATAAATAAGAAAGAATTACTAAGAGCTCCTTATTATAAATAGAGTAATTATACTTTATAAAGGAGAGCTTTTATAAGTAAAATACTATAAGGCGCCTAGTACCCTCTAGGTTAATTTAAAAAAATACCCCTCTTAATATAAATCTTGAATAGTTAGTTTTAATAATAATTTTATTTTTCAAGTTAAATTAGTAAAGTATTAGCTAGGTACTAAAAAGCTATTTGAGTTAAAAGCAAGCTCTTCCTTAGTTATCCCTTTATTAGAATATTATATTCTTTCTAATAAGCTTTCTAAATAGCTTACTTATATCCCTATATTCTAATATAAATATATTATAATAATTTATAAACCCTACGAAGTTTTAACTACCTTTTAAAGAGTAGCTATTTAGTAATTACTTAGAGTTTCTTAGGGTTATAAGAGAGGCCCTCTCTTATAGTTATTATAAACCCTATATATTTAACCTTCTTTATTAAGATCTTATACCTTATAGAATTAAGGTTTAGCTTAGTATTTACTAGCTTCTAGAGGACCTCCTAGACCTTTCTCTTATAGTTTTCTTTTATTCTATTAGAGTAAATTAATATATTATTTATATAAGTAGTAATAAAGTTATTAAAAAAGTCTAATAAAATATTATTAATATATTAGTAGAAGCTATTAAGGGCACTATTTAAGCTAAATAAGTAAACTACTTACTTAAATAACTTATATCAAGTATAGAATATAATTCTCTCTTAGTACTTCTTTATTACTCTTAACTTATAAAAAGCAATTATTATATATAACTTAATATATTACTTAGCTATATTTATTTAATATAATATCTTAGAGATTAATAAGAGGGGGTAGTAAGTTTTCTTAATAATTATATTCAAAGCTTTATAATTAATATAGAAATAAATTCTTCTACCTAGCTTCCTTATAAAGAGTATTAATACCCTAGTAAGTAAGCTACTAGCTTTAATAAACCTCTTATTTAAGAGGTCTTATAAGGTTTTTTTTCGATATTAAGAGCTCTTCTCTTAATATATTATAAAAAGGGCTCTAAGGGAGTAATAGCTCCTCTTTATTTAATCCTAGTATAAGGTTAATCTAGTAGTTTACCCTAAGTTACTTAGGGGGTAATAAGTAAGTATTATTAGAGTTAAATAGGTTAGGAAACTCCTTTAATACCTAGCTTAGTAAATAGTATTATTAATCCTCTTTTAGGTTTAAGTTTAAGGCTTTTTCAATATTAGCTAAGCTAATAGCTTATATTAATATCTCTATAATACCCTCCTAATACTTACTCTATTATTTTACTAGGTATTAATAAATTAAAGAGAATAAGGGTATATTAAGGAACTTTATAGCCCTTACTTCCTTTATAAGGGGTATTTCTTCTAAGTCCTTTAAGTATAGCTTAATATAACCCTTCTTATAATATACTTAATAAGCTATAATATTATAAATAACCTAGTTCTATTTTATCTAAGGGCGCTCTAAGAGGATATTAGAGTTTAAGCTATTAATTATATATATAAAGATATACTAAGTATAGCTACTTATTTCTAAGTTAAGTATTATTATACTTAGAGTATTACTTAGTAATAGCTTATTAAATATATATCCCTTTATAAGTTAATATCTTTTCTTAATATATAAAAAGTAAAAGTATTAAGCTAGGAAAAGCTTAATTATTATATAGGTATTACTCCTAGTATTTATTAGAATATAAGCTAGATATCTTTTATTCACGCTAGCTTAGATAATAATAAGCTTATTATTAGCTAGTTATTTCTATTTATATTCCCCTTAACTTAATATCTCCTCTTTAGTAAGCTCTAGAGCTTAATTTTACTTTAAAATTAATCTTTTCCTAACTCCTTATTTTCTTTTAAAAAGTTGGCTACTACTTAGTAGTTCTTTATAACCTTATAATATACTAGTTTTTCTTTTAGGGTTTTTATTTTTATTACCCTAAGTAGTTAGTTCTCTTTATTAGAGTAGTATTAAATAATATACCTCCTAAGTCTATAAGTATAATAAGTATAAGAATCCTTTATACCCTCTTAAAGCTATGAATATTATATTAAGGAAATACTCGAAAGGGCTAGAACCGATAGGAACTAGAAAGATAACAAATAATATAGCTCTACTTATAAACGGGTAAGAATATTAAGAGTAAGCTTAAAAGATATATAGAATAATTTGCAGATCTAATTAAAAGAGATCATCTAAATTAGGTATAGATTCGCTAAAAGTACTAAAAAACGAGGTATAGGGTTATTAAGGTACTAATAGTAATAATATCTATCCTATCTTCTAGTCTATTACGCTCTTCTCTTCTACGCTCTACTCTATAGTCTTCTTATAATAAGTCTATACGCTAAGGGAGTTTTCTAAAAGTTATATAGCTAAGTCTATCTTATCCTATTCTAATTATCCCCTCGAGACTCTTTATAATATTATAAAAGAGAGTTCTTAAAAAGAAAAACCTATTTTATAGAAATAGTAAATAAACTTTATTTATAGATCTAATTTATTAATAATATCTTCTAAGTAAGCGATCTTATTATTAAGAAGGTCCCTTAGGTTTAACTATCTTCTATTATAAGTTATATCTTAATAATAGCCTTATTATCTCTTCCTCTTTATTATACTCCTTATCCTACTCTAATCCTTAGTATAGCTAAAGCTACCTGCTCTATTATACTAGGTATAAGAAGTTATAATAATATACTCCCTTAGGTATATTCTACTTAATTTAATCCTACTAGTTAACTCTCTACTAGATATAGTCTATATAGCTATAGTTATACTTATTTAAAGGACTAGGCCTCTTAGGATATAATAGTATATCTATAAGTATAGTTCTTAGGCGTTGCTTAATAGTTATATTATAACTTAGTATCTATAAGACCTATAACTAAAACTAATATCTAAGGTATTTAAGCTTATTATCTAATATTTTAGATAAAGTAGACCTAGATAATACTAATAATTTATAAATATATTAAGGAATACTTACTATAAGAGATAGTATAATATTATTATTATTTCTAAAGTCTCCTATATTATTATCTATAAGTAAAGGAGTAAGAGGGTATAAAGGGAAGAAAGGTGCTTTCTTAAAGTCTTCTTAGCTTAATAAGGTATCTTATAAAGCTATACTACTATTAATAGTTAAGTTATAGAACTCTATAGTAATTATAGATATATATCGAGTAACTAAGGGGATTTTAGAGTTAGAGAATAATATACTATTACTTAAGGTTATACTATTAAAACGTAGAGATAGCAATCCCTCTTAAATTAGAGCTCTAGCGTATTTAATATATTAGAGGCTATATATAAATCTATCCCTCTACTAAACTAAATTAACTATATAGTTATTAATTAATAGGAGCTTTCGGAGTTATAGAGGGGCTCCTATTTTATAATACTATATATTAAGGTCTTATATAGCCTTAATAAAGCGCTAATTACTATTCTAGTCTTATATAGAGTTATAATAGAAGTAGTAGCTAGTTAACTAGTTTATAAAATCGCAGCCTAGTAATAATTACTATAGTTTAGTAGAAAGAAAGCCCTAGTAGTATCCTAGAGATTCTTTACCTCTACTCTTTTAAGCTCTATAGAAGCCTTATTAATTTCTTTCCTAGGTTACTAGGCTAGCTTATAGATTAGAGTATAGATATTCTAAGGGTAGCTCTTAATTATAAATATAAAAAGGGCTATAACCTCTAAATTATCTAACTCCTCTTATCTTATTAGCTTCCCTTATATAATATAAAGGTCTATTAAATATTCTACCTAAGCTAAAGTTATAATAGATAACCCTCTTTTATACTAAGTTATTAAGTAATTTATAGATTCTTAGTTCTATTATATATACTATAAGACTACTAGTATAGGCTTATCTTTATTTAGTATAGGGTTCCCTTTAGGTCTTATAATATTAAATCCCGCTAAGGTATTAATAGGGTTAAATATAATATCTCTCGGGGTAATAGGGGCTAAGTAGGGTAATATAGATAGTTTTATAGACCTAGGGTAATTAAGATATTTTATAAAATTAGCTAGTTATTATAGGTTATAATCCCTCTTCTACTTCTTATAGTTATTTCTTCTTTTTATATTCTAAATATTTAGTTCCTTTAATAATCCTTCCTCTCTATCTAACGCTTCTAGATTAGTAAGAACTATTAGATTAATTTATAAATTAGTATTTATAAGTACTAGCGGGTTAATATCTATTTTATTTAGAGATAAAACCTCTAGGTTTATAAATTAAGGGGTATACTTAGCTATTTAAAATTTAATATCTTCTTAAGCTATCCTTTTCCTAATATCTTTATCTCTTAATCTAAAGTATTAATCGCGCGGAATTCTATCTACCCTTAGTTAGATCTAGTATCCTTTAGGAGGTATTTTATTAGTAAAAGCCTTTAATAAATAATTAATTTAAGCTTAATACCTTATCTTAATAAGCTACTTTTAAAGTACTAGGCTTCTAATTTATATAAAAGACTTAAGCTAATTAATAAAATAGAGACTAGAGGCCTATAGTAAAAGGTCTATATATTAAAGTTCTACTAGGTATAGTTATCTTATTAAAACTTCTTTAGCCTTATATCTTAGTAGAAAGCTCCTAGTAATAAATATTAGAGTTTATAGTTATCTTTTAGCTCCTCTCATTAACTAGTAATTATTATAAAACTAGTTTCTCCTATTTTATAAGTCGATTAGTAGACCTATAATAATTACCTTAGTAGACTTAGGTGCTTATAGATAAATAAGGAGTATATTAGGGGACTTAGCTTTAATTTAAGTAACTATTGAGCTCGGAATTACGCCGCAGCCCCTTCGCAAAAAGACTATAACAAATTCACCTAGTTCGCAGGTATAATTCGGGAAATACTATATAGGTATTTTAACCTATACCCTCTACTAGTTAAGGAAAATAATATAGGAACCCTATACGTTCCTATTACTCGCAAGTAAACCCTCTAAATATTATAAAGTTAGATGCGCGCTATACTAGGGCTAATTATATTAGAGCCGAATAGGCTACTGTGGCTCTTATAGCAACGCCCTCGCTAAACCTTCTAGTAAGGTAAAAGCTACTATACGAGATGACTCCTTAACCCAAAAGGTCGACCTTCTAGCAAGGTGCTGCGAACGCTACTATACGAGAGGTGACTCCTTAACTAAAGAGGTCTTTCCCAAGAGGTTCTCTTTAGGTAACTATAATATCCCTTATATCTCTATCTTTAAAATCGTTTTCTATACCTCTAACTATCTTATAATAGAGTAGTTAGCTAGGCTTAGTAAGCCTTATAATATAGCGAGTAACTACTAAGATATCCTTAGTATATATTAGAGTTATTATCTTAAGTACGCTAATAATATTAAATATACTAGTTATAACTTACTATAAGTATAAGGGGCGAATTACCTCCTCTATTACTTCTAAGGTCTTCTTCTAATATTTAATAAGGATATATTTTAATACTACGTTAAAAGGGTCTATCTAAGTAGGGATATTATCTATCCTAGGCAGAGGGCATATATTATATTTAATTAGCTAAGGCTAGTAACTAAGCTTATAAGGAGGTCTAAAGCCTAGGATATCTCTATTATTTTATCCTTATACTTAAAACCTACTTATACTTAGTTTATTAAATATAAGCTTTATTAAAAGTCTAATTTTAAGGATAGGAAGGTTTAAGGATCTTAACTCTTAGATCTATATATCTAACGCTTTATTATTATAAAAGATAACTTTCCTTATTATAATATATTAGGAGAAAAGTTAATAAGGGGAAAGTATAAGTAATTTATAAACTAAAGAGCTAAATAGAAGTAATATTTTAAGAAAAGGAGGAGCTATAGTATAGTAATTAATATTATATAGTTAATAAATAAATTAAGTTTAAAAGTAAATAATACATATAGGGGAGACAGAGAAACTAGAGAGTTTAAAGGGTAAGGAGTGCGTTTTTATATTTACTAATTACTTTAATTAATATAGTAATTTATTAGTAGCTTATAGAAGGAATAATTAACTCTCCTCCCTTACCCTCCTTAGCCTTAATAAAGTAAAACGAACTTAGGATAAAAAAACTTATAATAAATAGAATAGTAAATTAGAGTAGTTATATATAAGGAAAGAATAAAGGAAATAATAGTTAGTAATAGCTATTAAAACGAGTAGCCTAGTTATAAATTAAATAAATATTCTCCTCTATTCTCTATTATTAACTTCTCCCCCTATAATAACTACCTTTAGCTAATTACTTTAATCTTTATTTAACCCCTTTATACTTCCTCTCTTATATCTATAAATTATATCTTCTTATTATAGCTAATTATAACTTCTTTATCTTAAGTATTAAAAATATTAATTAACCTCGCCCTTATTATCTCCTATTTATAGTAACCCTTTAGGTCTTTAATCTTAATATCTCTATACTTAAAATAAAGAAAAATAATATACCTCTTTTTATCTAATACTCTAATAACTAGCTTTAGGTATT
The DNA here is from genome assembly GCA_036785755.1 of Colletotrichum ledebouriae. NCBI lineage: Eukaryota > Fungi > Ascomycota > Sordariomycetes > Glomerellales > Glomerellaceae > Colletotrichum > Colletotrichum ledebouriae. The sequence continues at coordinate 3,499 of JAVHLU010000727.1, read as the reverse complement.
CCTTCTCTTCTTTTTAATATCCCCTATACCCTCTAGTTAATAATTATAATTCTTAAGTAGCTATAAGCTTTATTTAGCTTTAACTTAATATCCCTAGTAATAAATACTTAGAGGTAGCCTTTATACTATAGATATTCTCTAATAAGACTGCTAAGGTAATAAAGCTAGCTTTCTAGAAGGCTTATCTTAGTAAATAGGACTTTAAATAAATATTTAGAGTAACTAAGGGGTCTAGAGAATTCTATTATTAAGTCTTTATCTATACCTCTACTACTTTCCTTACTAGCTTATAGGAGATAAAGGTCTTTTAGCGCGTAGTAGCTATATATAGCTTATTTATTTAATCCTAAGGTAGTTATAATATAATACCTTATATTTACTATAAAAAGCAGGCCTATACTACTAAGAACCTTATATTAGGTATTTATACTTATAAACTATATTTTAAGTATATCTCTATACTAGGTACTCCTTATACTAACTACTTTTTCTATAAAACTTAAGAGAGTTACTTATATAATAATCTAAATATCTATAAGTACTATAAGTACTATAAGTATAGAATTAAGTATAATAATAAGGTAAGGAGGAGTAGAGAATTTAATAGTATTAAGGAGGTCCTATAGTCCTGAATTCTAGTAGATACTACTATTATAGCTATAGCTAAGTTTAACTTCTCACTCCTTTATAATAAATACTATTAATAAGCCTAGGAATATTATCCTAAAGCTAGGTTTATATACTCTCGTTATCTTTTTATAATAGAGCTACTTCTAGAGTTTAACCTTATAGAAATCGCAGACTACTTCGGGCTTTATATTATAAATTAGGGTAAGAAAATAGGGTTTCTAGATATATTTATATAATATATAGGGGGGGTAAAAAGAAAAAGAGAATAAGAAGCTAGTTAGGTTTTAATAAGAAATCAAGGCGAATATTATATAAATAAGTCTATAAAGCTAAAGTTAAAGTATATCTAGATATAAAAATTAATATAATCCTTTTTATAAGTATCCTTCTCTTTCTCTTTAGTAGAAAGTAATCTAATATTAGTAATAATCTTTTCTAGGAAAAAGGGGGGAGGGGGTAAGAAAAGTCTACTAATATCTTTACTAGGGGCTAGTAACTATAATTTTAATACCCTCTCTCCCTTTTTCTTCTTTTCTCTTATCTTTAGGTTATTAATCTTATATTTATTTAATAAAGAGGAGTAGCTTTAGTATTATTACTAGGAGGTTAAGGATCTTAGACTTTCCTAGGCTTAATTACCCTATTATAACTACTAATAGATATTAAAGTTATTTAGGCTATTATTATATTAAATAATAATAAGGGGCGTACTTTAAATAAGTAGGGAGTTACTAATACTATCTCTTACCCTTATCCCTAAAGTTTAGGAATATTATCCCTAGAATCTTAAACTTTTAAACTAAGAGATAAAAAGAAGGGAAAATTAGAATAGGTTTATAACTTATTAATTAAAATAAGTTATAATAAAAGAAACCTTATATATCCCCTAGATCTTCTATCTTAATATACTCCTTTTCTTTCTCTTTTATTATTTTAGGAATCTTAATAACTAGTTATTATCTAGCTCTAAAGCCTTAATTACTTTCTCTAAATCCTCTAAATATTACTTTAATTATACTATTAAGTATAATAAATCCTCCTCTTCTTCTTAATTACTTTCCCTAGGTATTATAGGTTCTTCCTCCTCTTCTTTAGATATATAATTATTCTACTTTTTATTTCCTAGCGCTAAGAAGATTTTTACTAGGTTTCTTTCTAAATTAGACCTATAAATATCTAAATTCCTTAGTTCTTAATACCCTTTAGGAGCTTAAATAAATTTATAAAATTAATTTCTATTAAACGTCTTTCTAGTAACCTTATTACCTATTAATATTACTAATTAATATAATAGATCTTTTAGAGCTTATAAAAGTATATAAAAGGGGCCTTGCTATTAGTAGTTAAGCTTTTTAATAGATAACTTATTAATAGAGCCCTTAATATTAAATACTAGTATTAAATTACTTACCTCTAGCCTCTCCTTCCTTATACTCCTCTTATTTTAATTATTATAATATTCCGCAGTCTTCTTATATTAACTATTAATTATTTTTTTTGCTTATTTTCTATCCTTATTAAGTTATAGGAAGGCTTATAGATATATTTAAACCTCCTCTTTCTTTATTATTACTAAATCCTAATTAAGGACCCTCTAGGTTAGCGTTAGGGTCTTAATAGGAGTAATAGGCTTAAACCTATATAGTAAGTAGAAAGGGCTAAAGCTAGTTAAAGTATAAACGCTCGATTAGTTTATAAATAGGGTAGCGGGAAGGTATAGCTAAGGGTTAATATCTCTCTATCCTCTAGTCTATATTAATAATATATAAGTAATTAGCTAATAACTAGTCTTAACTATACTATTAGCCCTTAGGTTATAAGTAGATATTACTTTCCTCTTTATACTATATTTCTTATTAAATTTAATAATAACGTCCTTATTCTCTAGTCCTCTATTAATAATAAGTTCGCTATATAGTCTATAGTAGTAGATAATCTCTTCCTAGATAAACTTAGCGATCTTAGCTAAAGTCGCTCTCTTAAGCTAGCGGGCTACTCTCTATACGTCTAACGATATCCTAGTAAAGGGTAGTCCCTTTAGAGAGCTATATATCCTTATATTATCTATATATTAAGCTCTCCTCTTTTAGTAATTAGGGTAACCTTTTAAAGAATTACTAATCTCTACGTATATACTAGCCTAGATATAGTAATTAGATAGTCTTCTAGCTATAGCTTACTTACCTTAGTAACTACTCTCCTTATAGGCTTTTATAATTAGTTTCTTCTACTACTTAGGATTATTAATAACTTATTATAATATTAGCTTTTAATTCGTTAGTCTAGTAAAAAGTAAGTAATTATAAATATAATAATTTAATACTCTAGTCTTAAAGTTATAATACCTTCCTAGTTAAATTACTAGAGGGTATCTCTATATTATTAAATAGTAAGCGATTTATTAAGAGTATACTAAATAGGTCTATAAATTATTAAGAAGTATATCTAGGATATTTCTTATATTACTAATAACCTCTATATTTCCTACTAGGACTTCCTCTATATAATACTTATTATTATAATATTAAGCTTAATTAAAGAAAGAACTAGCTTCTATATTTATAAAGAAGATCTATAAATCGATCTAAGAGTTAATCTCCCCCTTAGCTTCCTTATTAATAATATTAGAAGGTCCCTAGGGTTTTTATAATAAGCTATCCGCTACTATATTCTAAGTATTATAAATATATTATATTTTAAAGTTAAATATTTAAATCTATATAATCTAGCGAATAATAAGTACTCCTAGGAGGTCTATAGCTACTCTATTAAGTTATATAACTAATATCTAAGCGTCTATCTCTAGGATAAAGTATTATCTATATAAATAATTATATACCCTCTTTAAAGCCTTTAGAATACTATATAA
>JAVHLU010000726.1:0-47980 GCA_036785755.1 Colletotrichum ledebouriae | reverse complement strand
CTAGTTAATATTATTTATATTATATATTTAGATAATATCTTAATTTTTACTAATAATATAAACTCCTATATAGAGGCTATAAGATAAGTACTTACTTAGTTAGAAGCTAATAGCCTCTATATAAACCCTAATAAGTATAAGTTTTATAAGGAGGAGATTAAATTCCTTAGGTTTATAGTCTTAATAAATAGAGTTACTATAGGATATAAGAGAGTCTAGGTAATAGCTAAGTAGCTAATACCTATTATAATATAAGAGATTTAATAATTTCTAGGATTTATAGGGTTCTATAGGAGGCTTATTAAGAACTACTTTAAAATTAATAGCTTACTTACTAATTAACTTATTAATATAACTAAGGGATAGCTAGTAGTAACTAGGGAGGTACTAGTTATTTTTTATTAGCTCTATATTATTTATAGAAGTACTTATATTATACTATTTTAATCCTATACTCCTAATTCGAGTTAAAACTAATATATTAAACTTTATAATAAGGGTAATACTAAGCTAGTTAGAGGGGGATATATAGAGACTAGTAGTATTTATATCTTAGAAGCTTAAGAGTATATAATTATAATATAATATACTAGAGGTAGAGTTACTAGCTATTAGGGAGGTAGTAATAAGGTAGTAATACTACTTACTATAATCCTAGTATTATATCTAATTTATTACTAACTACCTAGGTTACTAATACCTTATTAAGAAAAGGACGCTTAGTAGCTACTAAGCTTAGCTATTATAAGATCTATTAATATTTAACTTTTAAATTAAATACTAGCTAGGTTATTATAACCTAGGTAATAGCTTATTATAGAGACCTAACTATACCCTAGAGGATATAGAAATTAATAAAGTTAGAAACTCGCTCTTATAAGACTTCTTATAATACTTTAATAAGACTACTATTTAGAGGGTAAGTACTAAGTAGTAATAAGGTATCTAACTATTAAATACCTCGCTAGAATAACTTATACCCTTACTCTAGGAATAAGTTAAGGAGGCTTAATAGAAAGACCTCTTTTATATTAATAAGGAGTAGGAATAATAAGATATAAAGTAGTTATTAAATAATACTAGTACCCTAAGATACTAAGAGGGCTTATATATCCCTAATAACTACTTACTTTAAAATAAAGTCCTTAAAGCCTTTTATAATAAACTATCTAGAGGTTACTAAGGGGTTATTAAGATACTAAAGAGGATTAGACAATTATTCCTCTAGAATATATAGAAGAGTAATATTAAGGAATATATTAAGATATATATAACGTATTAACATATAAAACTAAGATATTACTTCTTATATAATAAACTTATACCCTTACTAATACCTAGCTAGCCCTTTTAATAGATATTAATTAACTTTATTATAAAACTACTACTATCTCTAATAATAATAAATTAGCTATATAATAATATTCTTATTATTATTAACTAGCTTATAAAATACTCCTTATATATCCCTACTAGGGAGTTACTTATTACTAATAGGTTAGCTACGCTACTAATTAAAAATATCTTCCTTATTTTTAAGCTCCTAGAAGCTATTATATCTAATTAGGGATTATTATTTACTAGTAACTTCTAATCTGAAGTATATTACTTATTAGTTATTAAGAAGAAGATTAATACTACTTTTTATCCCTAAACTAATAGCTAAATAGAACGCTAGAACTAGAGTATTAAGTACTTTTTAAGGACTTTCTATAATATTAACTAGGATAACTAGGTAATATAGCTCGACCTAGCTTAATTTATTTATAATAACTCCTATTATAAAGCTACTAAGATATTACTTACTAAGCTACTAATAGGATATTCCCCTTATAGACCTAATAATATTAAACCTTAGTTAAGGGTTTTAATCCTAGTAATATATAAGAGAGTCTATAACCTACTTACCTAGAGGTTAGTTATTACTAACTTACTTTAGAAGTATAATAAAATATATATTAAATTCTATAACTAGAGGAGGACCCTTATTATTTTTACTATAGGAGATATTATATTACTTTTAATAAAAAATATTAAATAGAGATAGCCTTCTTATAAACTTTCTAATAAATACCTAGGCCTATTTAGAATCTAATAAGTAATTAATAGAGGATAAGTATATAAGCTATAGATTAATAAAAAGTACTAAATTTATAATATTTTCACACCTATATAATTAGAACCCTTTTTTAGCTTAGCTATTTTACTATAACATATCCTAATTAATAATAATAATAATATCTATATAATAGACTATATTATTACCTATAGGGGCCCTAGATATAACTATTAATACCTTATTAAATAGAAGGGCTATAGCGAACTAGATAATTTATAAGAGCTATAATATAATATATCTATAGACTTATAAAACGATTATAAAGCCTAATTATAAGTAAAAGTATTATAATCCCTATATAATTTAATAAGTAACTTAATAAGTAAATAGTAGTTAAATAGAAATAAGGTATACTAGCGAGATATCTTAATTTACTAGCTGAAAAGCCCCTAATAAGGCGAAAAGAGACTAGAAAAACGCTTAAAAATAACTATATATTACCTAGAGGTTATTAATAGCTTATTAAGGGCGCTCTTAAAAATTTTATATCTACTAGGTACTAGTACTCTCCTTATTAGGACTAGTTATATCCCCCTTAATATTATTATCTCCTAAAGAAATAAATAGAGTAATTAAAACCTTATAATATTACTTTAAGTTAGAAATACTAACTAGAGGAGTACTAATAAGATACTAATAGAGATTAAGTTAACTTATTACCTTATTATAAGCCTTATTTACTTTTTTAATATACTTAGCTTATATGTCCTATACCTCTAGTTACTTACTAACTAGCTACTCTATCTCTAGGTAGTAATAATAAAGCTTTTTATATTACTTATATAATAACTTAGTTTACTTCTTAGCCTCCCTAGTAATATACTACTAATACCTAGCTATATCCTCTAAAGTAACTACCTAGTAGTTCTCTATCTCTATAGAGATCTTAGCCTCCTTAGCTTTATACTTCTTAAGTTATCACGAATAGCGAATAGGCGAAGGTTAATATACTTCAATTGCGCTATATTAAGTAGATTCTGCGTTAGAGAAGGAGAAAGTCTAACTATAGGCTAGCGTAGCCTTAGAAGGCTAAAGAGTCGCTTAGTAATTATATAACCTATAAGTTATATAACTTATAAGTTATATAACCTGAAATTTAGAGAGGTCTAACTTAGCGCTATAATATTACCCCCCCCTTTACTAGTATTACTATCCGTAGTAACTAATCTATTACTATACTAGTATTCCTCTAGTAGTATCCTCCCTATCTATATTTATACTAGGGCGTTATTATTATCTATAGTAGCAGGGTCCTCGTCTCATATAGTAGCTAAGAGCTAAGCTAAAAGATATTTTAGTAGTCCCGCTACTATTAGGTTAGTAATATAGAAGTCCTATAGCGCTATAGGGGCGTGCTTAAAACTCCTAGTATTATACTAAGTAGGATTATAGTTATAACCCTTCTAGTTAGTATAATATTATAACTACTTTTAATATAACTAGCTAGTAGTTATATATATAACCTCGTATTCTAGCTTATTATTAAACTCGATAGGGGGTAGCGGGGTTCTAAACTAGCCTAGAAGAGGATTACTAGTAGCCTTCTAGAGCTTACTCGGGTAGAATATAGGGTAGTAGTTATATTCCTTCGGTAGGTCTAGTATCTATATCCCCCTAGGCCTTATAGCTATAATTAGCTATAAGCTATCCTATAATATTAATAACTTTAAAGAGTTTTCCTAGCGCTATCCCTCTATTAATATATAGATAGAGTTACTAATAGCTAAGTTATTAGGTTAGTAGTAGCGATTTATAGCGCGGGTATAATATTATTAGGCTATAGCTATATTCCCTTTTATAATATCCTAAACGCTATAGAGGTTTTATACTAACTATTAGGTATCGCCCTAGTTAATTCTTTCCTTAGTTATTAAGAGCTTCTATATATATTAGTCTTAGTTAAAACTTATCTATAGTAAGTATCCTCGCTTAATTTTAAATAGTATAAGCCCTATAGTTTTATTTAGTAATACTACTTAAGCGAAGTTTATAGTAGGGAGTATTTCGCTCTAGTTATCCTAGAATTAGTTTATCTATAGGTATAAGCGTTAAGTTAGGTACTAGTTAAGAATTTCTATTTACCCGTTAGTTTTAGTATAACCTGCTATACTTAACTATATAGTTATATTATATATCTTATAGAGCTCGTTCTAGAAGTTAGAAGTAAACTAAGGACCCTTAATAGATATAATTATAGTAGGGAAACCTATATACTAGAAGATATAAGTATAGTATAACTATATAAGGTCCTATATTATAATAGTCTTATAGTAAGGGAGGGAGACTATCTTCTTTAAGAGGTAGTATACTATAACGAACACGTTATTATACCTATAGCAGTTAAGTAGGTAGGATATAAAATCTATTATAATATACTCCTAAGAGTAGTCTAATATTAGTAGGGGTCTTAACTCGCCTAGAGGCTTATCTCTTAGCTTCTATACTTAGTAGTAAGTATAGTAGTTATAACTATACTATTTAATATTAGTAGTTAGGCAGGGCTAGTAGTAGTATTCCTTTAGGAGTTTAATAGTCTTATTCTAACCTAGGTATATTATAAACCTCTAAATATAAGCTTTATAGATTAACCTTATATATAGGTTTTCTTCCCCTAGTACTATAAGCTTCCTATTTATAGTTAGGAGCCCTTCTTATATTCTCTAGCGTTCTTTTTTAATAGCTATAAGTACTTTTAGTAGCTAAAGCAATAATATATTAGGCTTATAGTTTAACTAGAGGATATACTTAACTAGGAGGTAACTTTTTAACTTATCCTCTAGCTCTAGAGTATTAATAGTTACTATAGGGCGACTTAAAGCAGATTTAAGTAGTTAGTATAGTTCGCTTATTACCTCTAGGGATAGGTAGGTAGGTAGTAGTAGTACCTAGGTATAGTTAGACTTATAGATAGCTTATTATATTTAGAGGTCTTTATTCTTTTATAAGAGGGCGTTAGCTAGTATATTCTCACGCCCCGGGTAGTACTAGATATAGAAGTTAAAACTAGCTAAGATACCTAACTAGTAGGCTTAGCGGATATTTAGGAGCTACTTAGTTATAAAGTAAAGTAGTAGTTAGTAGTCTATAATAACCTCGAAATGCTAGGTAGCTATAGAGAGTTTAGCTCTCTACTCCTCTAGCGCTAGAATAATTATTATTATTTCGCGGTTATAAATAGGGTAGTTTATCTCTATTAGTAATATTATCTTTAGGAAATAGGCTATAGGGTGCTATAAGCTATTATTAGTTTATTATTAGAGGAGGGTAGTAATATAAACTAAGTTAGAGGCGTCTATCTCGACCTAGGTAGGTAGTTCGGGCTTCTAATAGCATAGAATAGGGGCTAATATTAGGGCCTCTTTTAGCGTTATAAATACTACTATATAGTTACTATTAAAGTTAAATCGGGCGCCTTTAGCTATAAGTTTAGTAAGTAGCCTAGCGATCTTCTTATAATTTATAACGAATTAGTAGTAGAAGTTATAGAACCCTAAGAAAGACTAAACGCTACGTACTATAGTTAGTAGCTACTAGTCCCTTACTATAGAAACCTTCTTAGGGTCGGGACTAATCCCTTTAGTTATAATAATAAACCTAAGGTAGCGCGTTATAGTTATACTAAATTCGCACTTCTTAATATTAGCTTAAAGCCCTACTTAGCGTAGCTAATTAAGGACCTTTCTAATATATTCTTTATACTAGAGGGGGTCCTCTAAGTAAACTAGGATATTATTTATATACGCTATATAGAAGTCGTCTAGGTACTCTATAAGCGTGTTATTTATATACTATTAGTATATCGCCGGGCTATTATAGAGCCTAAAGGGTAGAACCTTATACTTATAGGAGCTATAGCGGGTATAGAACGTTATTAAGTCCTCTAAGTCGGGGTAAATACGGATTTAGTAAAACGCCTAGTAGATATTAATCTTTATAAATAACCTAGCTTAGCTAATTTAACTTAGCGTTTTATTAATTAAGAGTAGTAGGTACTAGTCCTTCTTAGTAAATCTATTTAGCTTTTAAAAGTTAATATAAAACCTTAAGTATCTATTAGCTTTTTAAATAAATAGTATTAGGGATATAAATAGAGTATTACCTAGTATTATAAAGCCCTTTTTTAGGTTCTTAAGGAGATAATTTTAAGTAGCCTCGAGTTCTAGTAAGGATTACTTATATAATAGATAGAAAGTTAGCTACTCTTTTATACTAAGCTCTAGTTTAATCTAGTAGTTATAAGAGTAGTAGGGAGGTAAAGTGTTACTAGCTATCTTACTAAAGTAATCCCTCTAGCTCTAAAGATAGGGGGGGAGTCTCTCCTTAACTAGTTATTAATTCTTAGCTTTATTAACCTCTAGTAAGCTAATACCTCTTTCTTTTTCCTCTCGCTTATTTATAATTATTAGATTAAGCTTATATAGCGATATAGAACCTAATTTAATATTAGTACGTTTTAGGTTCCTCTCGAACCCTATAGTACTAATAAGCGCTATATTAAGATTCCTCCTTACTTACTAAGCCTTAAGGGTAAGGGGTTTAGGCTTCTAATATTATATAAGCTAGGTCTAACTTATAGTTAACGCTCCCTTTAACGCTATATTTATTTTCTATAAGTTATTATTATATCCTAAGTCCCTAGGTATATTACCTCGTTATAGAATCTTTATAGGGGCCTTTATCTTACTTATTATAGCTTTCTAGGCGTTATATAGCTATTCCTTAGCTTCGAACGTAGCTTAATAGCGTTTAGTATTAAGTTAATACTCTATATTAATTTCAGTAGGTTAGAGGAGGTCCTTAGTATCTTATATAATCGTTTAGGGGAGGTCCTAGGCTATAGGAGTATTACTTAGCTAGTATAAGCGCTAATCGTATATATCTATACTAATATTATAGTAATTAAACTATAAGTAGCTAAGGATAAGGTTATATCTCCTAGTATTAAGTTAGAGGAGGGGTATTTATATTAATTCTTAGCGGTCTACTTATATATAAGTCGTCTATACCTCGGTTATAATATCTAATAGCTCTCTATTAAAACTAGTAGCTAGAATAAGGTACTATAGCTTATTATATTTAGCGTAGTAAAAGTCCCTTAATAAGGGGGTTATATAAGTATTTATAAAAGCGTAGCTATTTACTCTAGTATTAAGAAGGGCCTTAAGGTAAATACTATATCTATTATAAACTAAGACTAACTCTTTCTCTAGTAGCTTACTACTAACTAGTTATTATAAGTTAATAGATATTATTACTAATTACTAATCTCTTTAGGTCTCCCCTAGTAGGGAGTCTATTATTACTAGGGGCTCTAGTTTTCTACTAGCTCTAGGTTACTACTAGGAGCCTTAATAAGCTTAGTAATACTTATAGTAGCTCTAGCCCTCTTATAGGGGTAATCCCGCGAGGTATAGCTAGTATTACTATAGATAAAGTAGGCGCCCTAGTTATAGAGCTTCTTATATAAAGCCTTAGGGATATAGCCTTAGTTAGTATAGGCTTAAGCACGAGGGTTCCCGCTACTAGAAGGTTTAGCATAGGCTGCTAGGGCGGTGCTTTATATAGTAGTTTAGTTAGCTAAATAGGTATTAGGAGGCGCTATAATATAAGCTATAGTATAGACCTAGGTAGTATAGTCCTAGAAGTTAAGGGCGCTATTTATATAATAAATAGAGTACTAATTCTAGAGGGAGGTAAGTAACTTCTTATAGAACTTCTAGCGCTACTAAGATTCTAGGAGCTTAGCCTTATAAGTAAGTTTAGTAAAGGTTACTTACTTAACTTAAATATCCTTAAATAAGATAATAAGGGTATTAAGCTTTATCTAAGCCTTATTATACTAAACTAGGTTTATAAAGATATACTTTAGCTCTTTAATAAGCTATTCCGCTATAATAATTTAAAAGGGGTTACTTAAGAGGAGAAGGGATAGAATATTATAAGTAGTTCCTATAAGGCGTGAGAGTATATACTTAAAGCGTTAGGATTTGCTATAATACTCCCTACTATTAAGGCGTATTTTAATATAAAAAAGCTAGGTATTAAACTTTAGGTACTTAGGATTAGTACCCTTAGTACTTATAAAGATAAGGACTTTAGGTATCTTAGTAGAGCGGGTGCTACTATAGCTAGTAGTTAATATAAGCAAGCTAGAGCAGACCTAACTCTTAAGGTATATTATTTAGTTAAGGATCGCCTAAAGCGCGGCGCTATAATTACTAGAGGGAGGGCTTATAGGGGTAGGTATAGTAGTTATATTATATTTAAAACGCTAAAGTAAGGCTTTATTAGTATCCCTTACCTTATTACGCTCCTCTATAATAATAGTAGCGTTATATTAGGCCTAATTACGCTCCTCTTAATAATACTTAAGCGTAGCGGATTGCTTAGCGTTATTAATAGTAGCGTAGATATCCTCTAAGCGCTCCTAGAGCTCTTGATTTTTATATTCTAGGCGTAGAGCTATATTATATAGTATATAAAGGTTATTACTAATAGTAATATATCTAGTATATAAGGCTTAAGACTTAATACCTTAAGTAGCCCTTTTTATAAGCTAGTCTTAAATCTAAGTAAGGGTTAAATCGGGGTTATTTTAAAATAGTTATATTATATTATTAAGGGTAAGGGTAATCTTCTAGCTCTTACCTAGGTAATTATAGTTAATAACGAGGAGGTTAGGGAACTTCTATAGCTTAATAATAGCGCTCTAAGCTAAGCTCTTATATCCCTTTATATCGAGGTCTATAAATAGGCCTTTAATAAGCTGCTCGCATATAGGTTTATTTAGGTTAAAAACCTTTAAGTCCTTATATAGGGGAGTATTATAGTTAGGTAGTATAATATAGTAGCGTTAAAGGGTTTTAATATAAGGCTTTAGGAGCCTTCTAGTATTAAGTATAAGCGTAGTCGTAGCCTTATAACTATAGCTAGCTAGTTATAACTCGTTTAGTATATTAATAATAAAGTAGAGGGGGGGTATTAATTAATTTTAGGTTAGTTAGTTAGTATAGATTAGTTAGCTTAGCGCTTAGTTAGGTACTATACTTATATTAGTTAATTAATAGGGTTAGAGTAGTAGTAAGTTAAGATATTATACTTCTATCTCTAGAGAATCGATAGATAAACGTAGAATAGTATCACAAATAGCAAATAGGCGAAGGTTAATATACTTTAATTACGCTATATTAAGTAGATTCTATATTAGAGAAGGAGAAAGTCTAACTATAGGCTAGTATAGCCTTAGAAGGCTAAAGAGTCGCTTAGTAATCACATAACCCGTAAGTTATATAACTCGCAAGTTACGTGACCTGAAATTCAGGGAGGTCTAACTCAGCGCTGTGATAAAGTATTATAATAGCCTCGTTCTTCTTAACTTAGAGGGCTTTCTTAACTATAAGCTAGGTAGTAAGAATCTCCTCTTAAATATAATTAAATACTAATAATAAAGTACTAGGGAGGTATTAGGAACCTACCTTATTCTTAGTATATTATACCTAAAAGTTAGGCTTAGAACTAGCCTTACTTATAAGGTATTTAATCTTATTAATAGCGCTTATTATATAATAAGTAGCTTATAGCGAGTTAGTAAATAAGAAATAGGAAAATACTAAATAAAACTTATAATAATATAAGCCTTATTATTAATTATCTTAATATAATACTTATATTTAGTAGAGGTATTTAAAAAAATAAATAAATTAATAATAAATTTAAATCCTAAAGCTAGTAAAATACTAGATAAGTATTAAATAAGTATTAGATAAGAATTAAGAGCTTATTATTACTCTTAAAGTAGAGAGTTATGTTTATAAGGAGCTTAATATTAAAGAGATCCTCCTTAGGGGGCTCTTACTTTATTATTACTAGGAGGTATTAATAATAGGGGTACCTCTAGAGTATACCTATAGTAAGGAGGGGAGCTTTATTAATAATATTAGTAATAGTAATAGTAGAGGATAGTATAATAATAGATTTATTATATAATAATTAAGATAAAGTTATTAATAGGGGAGTAGGAGGCTAATAATAAGTTATTAGTAATAGTAATAATATTATAAAGCTAAAGAAGTAAGAGGGAGAGATTTTAATAAAGCGAAATTTTAAATAATATTTATATATTTCTAACTTAATACTAAAACTAGCTTTATATATAACTAAAAGGACTATAATCTCTAGATTATTATATTATTTAACTTTATTTAACTTTACTATATATAAGGAGGTATTAGGTAATTACTAGATAATTACTAATAACCCCTTATATTATAATAAAAGCCTTCTTTATTCCTAGAGGGAGAATACCCTTATTAAACCTATAAAAGGACTAAAAATATAATAATAAGTAGAAAATATAATAATTTAGAAGTTAAATTTAAATTAATAAAAATAAGCTTAAATAATAATATATTTTAATATAACCCTATAAGAAAAGGAGTAACCCTTATAAGGAAACTTAGCTATAATTATCTAAATAATTACTAAGTAGTCCTAGACCTATTAAATAAAGCTATAAGAGTAGTTAGAGTAAGGAATTAGCTTTATTACTAGCTTATTACTCCTCTAAGTTATAAAATCCCTTAATAGATAAGTATAAGAGCTATAAAAGTAGCTAGAGTAGAGGATAAGTACCTTATTACTAGCTAATTACTCCTCTAAGCTATCTAGCTATCTAAGGAAAAGTTATATAACTAAAATAAGAGATATTAAATTCTAAACTTATAAAAACTAAAAGTTATAAAATCTTATAAAGAGGTATTAGGTATTCTATAAGTAACTATTAAGTAAACTAATTTAAGGGTAGATTAGTTTAGAAAAGAGGGATTATATTATAAGCTAGGATAATATTATAAAAAAAAAGGCTTAATAAGCTAAGTAGAGAAGTTTATAGGAGTTAGGAGATATAGGGAGGTACTAAGTAACTACTAGATAAGTCCTCTAGCTCTTATTTAATAGACTAGAGAGCTAGAGAAGAATATTTAATATTAGCTATACCTAACTATACTAACTCTATTACTCTGCACCGCACCTATTTGTAATATAATCCCTCGAAGGTGGCGTATAGATAACTAGAGTCTTTGCAGATGCTAGATAATATGGAAAGACTCAACCCAATATGGCTCAGCGTCTAGAAAATGCGTCGTTTAAAACTGAAAAGAAGGAAATAGATACAGAACTTAAGAGTCAGCAAAGTAGCATCTGCTTTGCAGCTCGCTTGAGTCTGAATGGATTGGATCTTGATTAGGATAATCATGCTGTTCGATGAAACGGTGTCACTAGACAGACTACGTCTATGTCAATCGGCCTTTTAAGAAAAAACCATAAGCTCTTTTTGATAAACTTCTATTGACACGCCAAAGGTTGGATTCTGCGTTGTTGTGCAGTGATCGTCAAGAACAGCAATTTTCTGCTATGTCGCCAGCCGTTGTTCAGGCTGCAAAATGCATGGCATCTAGGATCCAAGGGACAGGTCGCATATCCGGCATCAATCCTGATCGCCCTCTCCTTCTGCTCTCAATTGCTCTTGCCTTCTTAGTATTCCACTGGCACATGCGTTCTATTCTATGTAGTCTTTTCGGAATGGATGCCTTCCCTGTTCCCCCTCGAGCCCTCGAGCACGTTCCTGCCTCATGCTAGATATTCCATCCAATCCAGTCAGATGCCGTCCTAGCACGCATCCTGCGCGTCTGAACTTGCTTTGAGTGACGGCTGCGTCTATAGAGGTTTTCAGAGGCGAGAAAGCTAAGTAAGCACCTTGATGGGTCCTACGCACGCAATAGTCATGTGCCCGGTGAGAGAACGTCTGTCCGCTTCACCATGCGAGTATTGAGGCGGGAAAGGGCCCCAAGCGGAAGCTGTGGGAGGCTTGGATGAGTCGGAAGATGAATCGACTATATGGATTGATTTACTCGTAGATGAACGCCTTCGTGGCTTCCCAAGGCGTATGCGTTCCGGGCTCACAATCAATAAATTGTGACTTCCGGTTGTCCTCAGACAAGGATGGTGCAGACTAGACATCCGCTGCCCGGTAGACGTGTCTGCAGAATGGCTGCAAGGCGTGAGTCCGCTTAAATCACCATTAGGGTCAATATACCGAAGATCACATGGATGAGGCACGAAGAAGTACGCGAATAAATCGAATCCATTGTTTGAGCAATTTGAACCCTTTTGCCATTTAATGGCCGTAGCCCAAGGCGAAAGACAATCCCCAAACCGGGTATGTCCGTAGGCAGTGACCCCCTAACCCTCCTTCCTCCTGGAGGTACCAAACTCCCAAACTCCAAAATTCTCTCAATCGTTGTCGTTCGTTGGCGGCATTCTTCATTGTCGTCATATTCGTGATTTCACTGTTTATGTCAGAATACACTCAGAGGAGTGAGAAGAGAGAGGCGGACTTACTTAATCCAACAGGGAACAGAAAGAAAGAAAGCAAGCTTAGTCGAGGCTCGCCGTGGCGATCAGGGTCGTGGCAACCGTGATACACCAGAGGGCGAACCCCCCCAGAACCATCATGCGCAGGTTGCGCCGTTGGTGGTAGGAGAGACCAGAGCACTCCCCGTGAGTGATGGCCAGGAGGAGGCCGTCACCACGCCAAGCGAGGATGGTCCATCCATAGAGGGGCGCGAAGAGCGACACAGCCATGACGACCCGGTAGTAGATTGTTTGACGACGCTGCGCCGTGGGAGACAGCGCAGCGTCTCCGATCGTCACTGCCATGTCGGCCAGCTCCGAGTCGGTGCCCCGACCACCAGCGTTGCGGACAGCCTGGAAGGCTTCGTACCGCGACACCACCTCAGAGGGAACGAGGTGAGGTGATGCCGGGCGACTGTCCCGTTGTCTGGTGGCCAGGGCGCTGGCGGCGGCCCTGGAGGTGATGAGCCCCCTGTCCGTGGTTGAGGCCCTAGGGCGCGCCGCCAGCTCCGAGCTGTAGAACTCGTTTGCTGGTCTTTGGAACGGGTTTTGAGCTGAGTTTGATGATAGTCAGACGGAAGGCTTTTTGAAACTTGTTTTGAAGCAGCGAAGAATAATTGTTGGTGTTGAGCAGGGATTTTGGAACAATAGATTTTTGAACGGAAAGGCTTTTGTGTGGAAGGGTTTGAGATTTGAAGGGAAAGGAAGGAAGAGAAAGGAATGAGTGAAGAAGGGCACCACAATAAGAACAAAGAGAGCTGGTACTTACTGGGTGTCCAGGGAGTGCGGCAGTCGAAATTAGGGTTGTTAATCCGGCTAAAGACTGAACGCGCTGAGTCCTTTCGGTAGGCGGGGCGAGGGAGGAAGTGACTGCTGTCTTTAGTCGAAGAAGAGCGAAGGCCAATTGAAGTCACACGACCGGACAAAGTCTGGTCTTCAATGCCACTTGCGCGTCGTACAGCTTGGATCCTTGCAGCATCCTCTCGAGAGACCAGGGGAAAGGGAAGGTTGGCATATTGTCCGCCAGAAAGTTGAGGCTCCGCAGCGCTAGATTGAGAGCGCGCGCGATCCCAGGGAGATGACATAGGCTCAAGCTCAATTTCCTCATATTGAGCTGGCTGCTTCTGTCTCCGGGCGAAGGTTGGGGCAGGCGGAGTGGGAAGATCACCTATCGCAGGAAAGGGAACAGTGGGTGAGTCTACAGGTGACATAGGAGTAGGTCTGTCCCACCAGGCGGTAGTGGTAAAAGGAGCACGGCTGCCTTGGTGTTGGGACTGCTGTCCAAGCAGGACTCTGTCAGAGACGTTGGCGATGCTGCTTCCTGTCATGACGCGACCCATATTGCCAGCAGGGAAGTCCTCGTGGTCATCAGTAACTGTGCGCCAATCTTCATCTGCATCCACACCAGTCCTCTCATCTGCAGTCGATGCCATAGTCGCCATGTTGGTATTGTCAATGGCATTGTAAGGCTCCGTCTCTCGCATGTTGATCTCGTCGTTTCCTGTGTACGGGCTAGGAACAGGGACCTTGACACCAGATCTGGTGACCTGCCAGGAAGGTTGGATAGCTGGAGCATGATAGAAGCCTTCTTGCTTTTCCTTTCCGTTCTTGATGGTTGAACTATGAAGACCACTGGCGTTGGCTTGCGAAGAGCGAGTACGGCCAACAATGAGACCACTGGAAGGTTGACTGATCCCGGTAGCGTGATGAAGGGCACGTGAAATCTCCTTCTCGACTTGAGGGCGTAAGAAAAGCTTCTGGGGCCCGGGCTGAGCATGCTCAAAGTTCAGTTCTGATTCCTGTGTAGAAGAAGCTGCTGAGAAAGCATGAAAGGGGTTGAGTCGACTGGAAGAGGCTTTTCCTTTGTCTTGATCAATGAAGCGGTCATCAGAAACTTCTGAGACATCCCCGTCGTATTGCGACTCGGTCTTTGTCTCATCCTCTAGAGTAGAAAGAGGCATGCCAGGGTCGCAAGATGTAGATTGGGAGCCGTGGTCAAAGAAAAGGGGATACTGAGTGCCATTCTGGCCAGACAGATGGGTGGTGTTGAAGTAGTCAGATACCGGCTGCTTCTTGATGATATCGTCGACGTGAGACTGCGACATCTGATGAGAGGGATCTTGGGAGCTTGTGGCAACAGGAGGGGGCAGGACAGGTAGCGATGCCAAAATTGGGGATGACCTGGGCTCAGGATTGACGTGGACAGGGATGAATTCTTCAGCAGAGACGTCCGGGCTGTAAGTAGCACTATCCTCAGGATAGAAAGAGGAGGCATCTGGAAAGTTGTCCGCGGCATGCTGATTTGCGAGGGTATCATCGTCCAGATCATTCTGATTCATCTTGATCTTCGAATCGCGGAAAGAGGAGGCTGAGGTATCGATGAAAGCAAATTCGTCGTCAGATCCATAGATAGAGCCAGAAACATGGCGGTCATGGTCAGTGGTCTTGCTCCGGGAGTTGATAGCAGATAGCGAAGAAGGGCTGGTAAGATTGGTATTGTGATCAGCCTGATTGGAGGCGAATGGTCTCTCTAGCTCTTGAGAATATTTGGACTTATGGGTGCCGTTAAGGATGTCCTCAACTTGCTCAGGGGTTAATGGCTCCTCGTTCCCAAGATCTGCCTCAAATGGGAGCTTGGGAGTAGGCGGTGCGATGTTCCGATGAGCTTCATTGAAAGAAGTGTAGAGCGAGCGGTTTGGAGTAAGCGACCGCTTGGGAGGGTGCTGTGACAAGTCAGTATGGCTGAATTCTCGACCTGCAGGCGGAAAACAATACCTCTTTGGTGTTCTGCTTGTCGGCCATATTGACAGAAGCGCAACTCTTGTGGCAGAAAGAATTCAACCAAATCTCCAGTCTTCATCCGTTGTGCAGGGATTCCAAGTTGTGTCACAACGCGAGTAATATCTTGCGCGTCGGATGAACAGCTTCAAGGGGTACAATCTGTTCTCAGACGGAATCTTTCAGGCTGACGGCTGAGAGAGCAAGGACAGAAGAAGGAAACCAAGTAATGGATGTGTAGAAGAGTACCCAATGTCCAGTTACTGATGTGAATGCTCTTTGAGGCTCAAGACGATGGTCAAGAGAGTAATTTGGGTAGAAGAATGCGCCGAAGAAGCAACACAACAAGTCCTTGTCCAAGAGGTAAGTCTTTTTGAAAAGAATATCTGCGATCGCTACTCAAGGTAACTGTTGCAGTAAAAAATGATTGCGCGGTGTGTGAAGGGGGACTGATGATTGTGGTAGAGAGGGAAGAAGTTTTGGTGATAATAAGCTGGGGAAGGAAAATAGTTTTTGTGGGAGGAGAAAAAAAGGCAGCAAGTGGTCTGAGGGAAGGAGAGGAAGAAAAGAAGGCCAGTCGTTTGTTGTCGTTTTGCCTTCAAAGAGGCAGGAGCCTCAACGTCAGGGCAAGGCTGGAGATGCCCTGAAGCCATGATACCAGTCGCCAAAGCTCAGCCTGGCCTCACTGCCAGCCCATTGCCCCGCTTTCAAGCTTGCCCTGACGGTCCCAAACAGGAAAGGCTTGGTTGGTTTGGAAGAAACTTGGGCATCCCACAGTGAAGACTTACAGCGGTGGTATGACGAAGTAAAGCAGCTAGATACTGAAGACCCCGGTTTCATTCTCGTTCAGAAGCCAAACAGCCTTCACCAGACCTCAATCCTCTACCTTTGTACCTTGGAATTACGACAGAGAGAAGATCTACGTCTTTACGGTGTAGATGTCTGAAGTCAAGTTCCCTGTGGGCCGTTGTCAGTGTGGATGATGCTCGGATGGGACCGAGGTGGGACCCAGAAGCATATTGCAACGACATCGCATCTTATCCCGAGGGACCAAATACGTCGTCTCAAAGCTGTGTGTTCATCTTCCATGACAATTTATTATTCAAGTGGAAGTTGCATGGTGCCTCGGATATGCTCATAATTGCATCCAGTCTACGGGCCGCGACTGCTGAAGCCGCCATCATAAGGTACTAGGTAGCTAAGCATGGGAGAGTTAAGCATATCAGTACCGAGTCGGACAGGTCGCCTGAATAGTAGGACAGAATCACCACTGGGCTAAGTAAGATTGGAATGTGGTTGTTGATATGCTTCAGATCATGCAGTCGATCAGTCGAGTGAATCAAGTCGGTTCAAGTACCTTAAGCAGGGTCCAAAGAACATTTCACGTCGTTTTCTGGTGGGGAACGTTTCCTGCGCTATGGGAAAAAAAACCCTCCCTCTCAAGCTCTTAGGTCGCGTCTAAGCGCTTAGTGGAAAACGCGCTTATCCGTTGCGACGAGCCGCCATCAACAAAACCTACATCATGGGGAGGAACGACATGTCGTTGGGAAGGGCAAGAACGACCAGCCAACCACCACGTTAGTAAGCGGGGCCTAGACCCAGGACAGTTAGTACAGACCCCCTGGAGATAGGCGATAACAACTCGCGATAAGAGCCCCGACCTGGCAGGACCCTGGTATCCTCCACCCTTTCACATGGCAAAGACCCTGGACCAACCTTTGGCTCATCCGCGTGTCGGCACCCTAGAATGGATTCGCTCTGATCTTGGCGGCGACGAAGTCATCTCTGCATTTGCGACGATTGAGGCGCCGTCATGAATCTAGGGTCCATCAAGGGACTAGCTAGCGCTTCGGTAGCGCACACCCCGATGCTGTCTTCCAAACCCATCTATATCCATGATTCTTCCAGATCGGTGAGGCTTTCCATCTGGATCGTTGCAAGCGAAGCGACGGTTGTGCCACAATTTCCATCGCCCGAAACTAAGATCAACCTTGTGGGAATTCTGGTTTATCACATTCGGCTTGACGAAGCATTCGCACAACTCCATCAGCTACCACCACCGAACCTGCTAGCTCGTTGCCGATCTACAGCTTACGAAACATGATTCTCAATCGAAAAGCATCTCGGCACAGCATCATTGCAGGACGAACTCCGAAAACCCCCCACATCCACCGAGAGGGGAAGTCAGGATATAGGCTTCGACGGTTTCTTGTCGAAGGGTTGAGGAAGCTGGCGCATTAAAGAGTCAAGCAGATAAAGTTCGGCCTGCCCGCAGTCCGTGCTCTAAAGCCTCGTCCGAGCCTAATGAACCGAAGATTGACAGACGCAAGCACTCTATGCGTTGCGGGCCTCACAAGACAGCGCTCCGAGCAGTTGGGAATACTTTCTTCGTTCGAGGCCAGACCCCGAAAGACATCTCGCGGGGATAGCGACGATCGGCAGTCAAGGGCCCTTTCTTGATGAAGACAGGGCGAAGAGCATTGTTTCGTGTCCACTAGTGTCACCAATGCAGCCAGTAAATGCCGCTGTCAACTGTCAACGAAATGGATGGACCCTTTCCCGGATGCTCGCTGTCTCAACGCATCAGTCACCAACATTCGGAAATGTTGCACGCGTTGCGAAAGCACCGCATGGTATAGCATCGTATGGCGGTGCAGTGCAATGATGGACAGGACACGGGCGTCGAGAGCCCCAGACTCGACGGGGTACAGGATTCAGCTTCCTGGTCGATGTCGTCCTCCATCTTGTTTTGCACCGGAGCATCTTCCGTGGGTCCTTCAGAGTCGTCACGGGCAAGTCAGCAAAGGAAGGAGCCAGGATGGGACGACATGTTGGGCTTTCCTGGTGATTGGCAGCGTAATCTCCAATTTCCAGACTGATGGGAAAGCCTCAGAAAAGGAGGCGACGAGAGAAGACGAAAGACGAAGATGTGCACGGGTGAGGCAACCAATGGGAAGTCGCGCCTGGGTCGCGCAGCCAATGATGGGCGGCAAGCGTCCAGCCCCCTTTGCCGAATCCAACAGATCTGTCGAACACGACAGACCCTCGCCTCCCGCCCACCACTTCCCAGTGTTTATCCACCGCCCCTCGCGGCGCTCGCATGCCTCGACTCTCCCGCCCGCGAAAGCGCATCCGGCGAACCGTCGATTTGGGGCGGACTCGTGATCCCCAGGTTTGGATGGCCACAAATTTGGAAGGGCTGTCGAGCTGACGGTTTTCATGTGTGGGTGAGACTGCATCAAACACCGCGCCTCTCCTGCGAGGCGTGCAATGGCAGCAGCCGGCGGCTTGCAGGGTTGGCAGGGACAGCAGTGTAGGTTCGTCGAGTTCCAACACCAAAAGCGGCACTGACGACGCCACGTTCCTTGCACCGGTCGGTGGTTGAGAAGGATGGCAAGCCGCAGCGATGGACCTCGCACTAAATCTGCGATGCGCAACGCCGCACACGCATATCCGCCTTAGCTCCTGCACACCGCTCGTACGACCGCTCGATGTCGTCCACCCGAACCGCAAACGACCCCCAAAAGCCGTCCCGTTGCTTGGGCATTCTGCATTTGAGCGCCAGCCAAGGGGGCCTAGACGAGCCATGCGACGCTGTACAGCTCCTTGCTGGGTCTTCCCATGCAGCCGTCGTTCTCTAGTGAACATGCTGGCCGACAGGCAAACCCATCTTTTATTCGCCTCACTCCATTACTCGAAACCGTTGTCTTTGTTTCGTTTTCTCTGGCATGGTTTTCCCGAGTTATCCATTCCTCGTCAGTTGCCGTCCGCAGCTATTGGATGTCGGCGCCGGTGTCCTTTCTCCACCGGTCGCTCAATGCACCAGGGTGCTCTATTGCCCGTATTTCACTTTGAGCCCCCCGGCTTGCTAACCCTCTGCCCACCCCAATTCTCCGAATCCTGCCCTTTTCCATCCTTCACACCTATTTTCAACTTTCCAAGAATGTTCAATGGCGTTTTGGGTGGTAGGAGGGGAGGCCAGGCCACTGTCCCGGGACGAGGACAACGCCCTAGGCCCCGACCTCTACGTTGTGGGTGGCAAACGAAGGGTTGGTCATCTCAACGAGCACGAAATCTACGATTACGACAACCATCATGACGGATTTCCTCTACCAAAGAGGGTGCGACTGTCATATGTCACTCCTGACATAGATACTGGCTTTCCACCTCGTCGGTCGGTCCCCGTCCAAAACCTGTCTTTCCTAGTTATTCGAGAGCAAGCGTCGCCAACACCTCCGACGCCCGAGTGTGCAGAATCCGATGTCAGCTCATCGGCCATGGAACGGACTGCTTCCGGTCTCTCAATCTCATCGGACACCAGTATCTACAACTTAGCGGGCGACGAGGACTTAAGACTTCTGGACGACGATGCGGCTGCTCGAATGGTCGAGGACCGTCTGCTACTCAGTCGACGACGATCTAAGGATACCCAACATGAGAGGATACTAAGATCTCTCATCCAACCACGATTCCGTGATGCCGAGTTTTCTATCGACAACGCAGCGTTGGAGAGCATTTTCTCAGCCGCTAACGAAATCTTCTTCCACAGCTGTCTTTCCCAGCGCGTAACCTGGGATTGGTCTCATGCCTCCAGTGCCCAGTACAAGGATCACATCATCGGCACCACGGCTCTTCGCCGCTCCAAAATGGGCGGATTTGAAACACTCATCGTCTTGTCAAACCCAATCTTGAAGGACAAGAAATACAACCGACGTCTTCTCATTTCGACGTTTTTACACGAGCTTATTCACAGTTATCTGTTCATCAAGTGCGGTATCAAGGCTCGACACTGCGGCGGACACACGGCGGGGTTCCGAAGGATCGCTGAGCTCATTGACCTTTGGGCAGGTCCGGACAACCTGCACCTCCGCGACATGGAAGCCGATCTGGATCACTTCCGGGAGGACAGCAGCCGGTCCTCCGGGGACGACTTCACTATGGCGGACGCGTCATCTCGAGTCGTCTTTCCAAGAACACAAGAGTATCTCATTCCTCATCGCCACGCACACTACGACCATCGTCCACACGACTACGACAGATCACGACTTCAACCACAGGATCGATGGGATTATTACATCGATGACCATCGCGGATACTTTCCCGTCAGCAGAGCTAGCAGTCCCACATCTACCATTCCCACGACCACTGAGGGGGACTTTGAGGAGGTGGAGCCGCTGGAGGATGGTGAAATCCGCGAGCCACGCGGTCGAATCTTCTTCCCTGACGACTACGTCTCCAGCAGACACTCCTCTGCTCACAAAGAACGACATTACGACACACATGACGGACCTTGGGTTCGCACCGATGATCGCCCCCGCGCTACGAGTCAGTTACGGCAGTAGCTCAGGTCCCATCATCACCATACGTTGATTGATGCCAGAACGTATCAGTGGCACCGCCAATTTTTGTATACTTAGTCCCTTTGTCTTACTATGTCCGGCGCGATGGTTATCTCGAGAGCTTGAAAATCACAACAGCATGGCGACGGTGTTATGATTGATTTAGGGGGCGGTCATCATATTGGAATTTCCTCAAGTGCATCACCACGGATCTACGGACGGAGTACTATCTTGTAATCCTCTTCATCACCATCATAGACTTCCGCATTCACCAGCCTCATGAGGCTTCTTACATACGATCATATCATCAATACCCCAAAAATACCATACCTGCAGTGATTTGCCACTGCCTACCGATAGCAGCGCTCCGCATTCTAGCCGTACATTCTACCGACACTCTGTCGAGACAATGTGTGTGACAGCACGGCTTTTACTCCCACAACCACTCTCCAAGGCTATTGAGATGTGCCGGGAGCGCTGACTACGTCAAAAGATCGGGCCTTTCCCGTGAAACCACGCGCCTTCCTTGGAAGACCCAGAGGTGAGGGAACGGGCCCGCAACGGCGTTTGGCAGTCATGCCAAACGCACCCAAGCGCAATCGCCAGAACGTTTGAACGGATTTTCCAACAAAATCAAACTCTCACCAGGTCAACTTCCAACGACGAACAACGGCGCGCAAACTTCTATCGCGACTTTCCCAGCGACTCAAGATGGCAGAGCCAAAACGAACACGAAGTACGCCGCAGCGCTGTCAACATCACACTCCGTCCATTTTTCGCGCTAAGAATGAGCACCTCGTACAACCCAAGTCATATAACATCAACGAAGTTGCAATCACGCTATCCGAAAGCATCACAGGACAAATCCAATGGACCGCCCGCGAAAAGGCATTGAGAAACACCGTCGCCCGCATGCTCTCAAAACAGGGTAACGAAACGAATCCGAAAGTCGTCTCAACCAGCACCATCTTCTCCCTGATGAAGTCGTTCGACGACCTCTGTCTTCTGGGACTGCTCTTCCCGACGGCCCAACTAAACCATCACTCCCACCCCGTCCTCCTCGAAGTCGGACAAGCGCGGGGTCGCGTGGGGTGGACTCAGGCGCTACGGACAAAACCTGGGGCACGCGCCAGTCCGAGCCCGAGCATACTCATCCGTCTGAGCACGGTCCGCCACCGCGATGACCGGAAGCCGGAGGCGCTGACGCTCCGGGAAGTAATCCAAGTCGCGATCCACGAGATGGTTCATGCCTACCTCCTGCTGCTGTCGTGTCGGCAGAAGCAATGCGGCGTGGACTTCGAGGTCCTGCATCGCGATGAAGACGGCAACGGCCACGGACTTGCCTTTGTGGCCATTCTGAAGTCTGTACTGGGGCAGGTACAGAGCTGGGCACCGCAGTTGAAAGACTTCGGAATGACGGACGAAGCTATCGACCCATATGAGGACTTCAGCGTGAAGCTGTGGAAGAGGGGAGAGGGGATTGCGGCGAGGAGCAAGGCGCAAAGGGTCTGGTGGTTGGCTGCTAGACCCCTTTGAGAGCTTTGGATGGTTCAACACTTGTGTTTTATATAGCACTCACGTATTTTTGGCTTTGAGCACAAGGGCGGTCATTGATGACTTACAGACAAGGAAATGGACAATGGATTCTAAGGACCGGGTGGCATGTAACAAAGCCAGGGCACGGATCAAGACTGCCATTTCCTCACGGAAGGTATGAATAGGTACCAGCAAAACAGATAACGACATAGCAAATACACATACTTTCCTAGGTCAGCAAGCTGAAACTGCGGCCCCTAAGTCTGTCAATTGGATAGAGTACACTTAGCGTACTTGAGACTTTCCTTTGAAGTCCCCGCGAACTGCCGACACTGGACACGCCTATGTCGTGGGAGGATTTTGTGTCTTTTATAGACCACAGAACTACATAGCGATTATACACGAGTATTGAGAAAACTTTAGAAGCACAGACTTTATCTTAGCTGTAACTTCTCTATACCGTCTGACCAGAATGCTACGTGGTTGACTCTTCAATTAGCAGCTGTATACCTCAAGGTTGGTGTTTCGCGATAGGTTCATGGTGTCCATCTATCTCGAAGGGTTACCTCCTTCCTGAACCACTGTCTCTTTTAAAATAATCAATAGCCTCACGCGAGACATCTCGTGGACTCGTATAGCCTGTGGTCAATAGGGCTTAGAATAAGTGCAAAGAATAACACTTCAGAGGGACGACAGATCGAAGTAGAAGGAGGCAATCTGGCTTTGCTTGCGCAACGTGTAACAGAATAGGTAAACTCTTCGCACTTCCATTGGTGTGGTGCATCGACCTCGGAATGCATGGCATGCAGAGATGCAGAGTAGGCCTTATTATCCATAGCTAATAAGACACAGGATCTTACCGAGATCGACTTGGAGCCGGCAACACTACATAGAACAAGGAACAGAAAGGTTGATTTTTCAGGGTTCTTCCAAGCTGTTTTTACTATTTAGAACATCGGGTACGCTTGCCACTTACTGATATAAGACGATTCAGCGAGTAGCGCTCTTATATCTAAGCTTAAATAACTAGAGCAAATGTTACGGGCTATGCCCGGGTCGAGCCTACCTAGGCTTCTGCCTAGGTTTACTACCTTAGGGAGCTACCTAGGGCTTACTTAGGGCTTACTTAGTAAGCTCCTTATAAACTAATAAAATCTCTATTAGAGAGGAAAACTCCCCTTTTCCTCTTTAGCTTAAATAAATAATATTATAATAACTTATTATTAAATAAACTTAGGTCTAACCCCTTATATATTTAAGCTTATTATAATAATAATAATAATAATAATAAGTAGAGCACTACTCCCTATTAGTTAATAGAATAATTAATAATACAATAGCTAAAATTTAAAATAAGCTATTATAAGCTAATTTAATAGTAATACTAGAGTCCCTCTAGTAATAGTTATAAGAAGTTAAGTAGGGGAATAGCTAATATATAACTATATGAATCCTTATAAGTATTATTAATAAGGCTTTAGTAATACCTAGTATTATATATTAGAAGTTATTACTCCTACCCCTAAAGGTCTTAAGTAAATAAAAGGAATATATCTCTTAGATATAGTAAATAAAATATAAGATTATTATTAATAAGGCGTTCTACTCTATAAATATAGAAATATAATACCTTATTAACTCTTATTTAAATACTACTTCTTAATACGTAGTCTCTACCTTTTATAAAACTAGGGGTAATAATAGATAATATAACTTAGAGGATTTTATAACTTATTGTTTTAGACTTATAAAAACCCTAATATTTAATTATCAGCTATAGCTTAATTATAAACCCTCTAGTAAAAAGAAAATAAGGCTTTAATGACCTTCTTACTAAGGTTTAAGTAAATACTAGCTAATATAAGTAATATAAACTAGCTAAGTTAAATCTAGATCTCAATTTTAAAAGCCTCCCTTACCCCTAAGCTAAGGGACTAGCTAATTACTATTAACTTATTAGCTAATTATAATAGCTAGCTTTTAAAAGTTTAAAGTATTATATAGAAAGTAGAGCGCTAAAAAGCCCCTAGTAACTACTTAATAACTTATTAGAGACTTATTATTAAGAATACTAAGGGGGATATTTATATAACTAAAGTAATATATATCTTATAAGTTAAAGAGGTAAGATATTATAACTATTAAAATTCTAGGTTCTCCTTAAGTACCTCTTTAGTATAATACTCATATTTACTAAAAGATATAAAGAACTCCTATACTTACTATACTTATAAAGTTAGAAAGTATATTACTTAATACTACTTTAATAAAAAGGACTAGCTATTTAAAGTTATAAAAATAAAGATTTTAAAAGAAGAATTAATATATTATAAGGTTATAAATAATTACTAAGTAGTAACTAACTCCTTAGAAGAAAATAAAGAATTAAGAAAAGACTAACTCTAGAGTAAAATTAAGCTCTAGAGCTTATTAAGAAAGAAATATTAAATTAGGAGGAATATAAATAGGAATAACTAATTAATAATAAGCTTATTATTATTTAAATTAGAGTTACTAGAGGAAATCTAGCTTATATTCTAATAGATATTAGGAGTAATACTTATATAATAATTAACCTTTCCCTAGCTTAACGCTTTTACTTTCTATATATTAAGAAAAGATATTAACTTATAAGGGGATATATACTTAGTAAGCTATTACTTAGTAATACCCTAGGGATAGTAATATTTAACTTAGAGATAAGTAGCTATACTTAGGATATTTTATATATATAGTTAATAGCCTAGATCTAGATATCTTCTTAAGATGCCCCTAAATAGAATAAAACTTAGTTATTTATAATATTATAGCTTACTAAGCATATTATAGAGGGGGTATATTAAGTTATATTTAAAAGATTAAGAGGAAACGCTTCTTATAAAGGAAATGAGAGTAATAAGGTTCCTTACTATACTCTTATTCTCTATAATTTACTAACACCTAATAAGATAATAAAGCAAGTATTAGGAGGGTATTATAGAGATATTAACATAAGCTATTAGCTTAGCTAATACTAAGAAAGCCCTAAACCTAAAGCTAAAAAAGGATTAATAATACT
This sequence comes from Colletotrichum ledebouriae, assembly GCA_036785755.1. NCBI lineage: Eukaryota > Fungi > Ascomycota > Sordariomycetes > Glomerellales > Glomerellaceae > Colletotrichum > Colletotrichum ledebouriae. Next base: position 22,740 of record JAVHLU010000726.1, on the reverse strand, counting down.
ATTTACTAAGCTAGGTTTTTAGGGAATTCTTTAATCTCTTTAATCCTAATAAGGCTTATTTATTACTCCCTAGGTAACTTAGAGTAAATTATTAAATTAACCTTATATTAAAACTAAATAGAAAGGAACCTCTACTCTTTTAAAACCCCCTTTATAATATATTAAGAGAAGAGCTATTAATACTAAAGAAAACCTTATAAGATCTCCGAGATAAGGGGTTTATTAAGGCTAGTAGCTCCCTAGCTAGGGTACTAATACTCTTTATAATAAAGCTAAATATAAGTATTTACTTCTATATTAACTATAAAGCTTTTAATATAATTACTAAAAAAGATTACTACCGCCTTTTATTAATTTCTAAGATATTATATTAAATAAATATAGCTAAGTAATATACTAAGTTAGATATAGTAATAGCCTTTTATAAGTTAAAGGTAATAGAGTGGTATTAAGAGAGAACTACATTCTATATTTAATATAAATTATTTAAGTAAGTAGTTTACTTATTTAGCCTAATTAGTATCTCTATAAGCTTCTAGTAATATTAAGTTTAGAATTACGCCGCAGCCCCTTCGCAAAAAGACTATAATAAATTCACCTAGTTCCTAGGTATAATTCGGGAAATACTATATAAGGAAAATAATATAGGAACCCTGTATATTCCTACTACTCGCAAACCCTCGCATAAAGTCGGACGCGCGCCGCACCGGGGCTAATTATATTAGAGCCGAACGGGCTACTAAGGCTCTCGTGGCCTGGAAACACCCTCGCTAAACCTTCTAGCAAGGTGTTGCGAAAGCTACTATATAAGATAACTCCTTAACCTAAAAGGTCGACCTTCTAGCAAGGTACTAGCTTCTAGTAATTATCACGGCGTTAGGTTAGACCTACCTGAATTTCAGGTTACGGAAATTGCGGATCACGTGACTTATAAGTTATATAATCTCTAAGTAACTCTTTAGCCTTCCCTAGCTATACCAGCTTATAGTTAGACTTTTCCCTCCTTTAATATAAAATCTACTTAATATAGTATAATTACGAGGGGTTAGACCTAAGTTTATTTAATAAGAGGTTGCTATAATATTATTTATTTAAGCTAAAGAGGAAAAAGGGGAAGTTTTCCTCTCTAGTAGAGATTTTACTAGTTTATAGGGAATAACTAGGTAGGCCCTAGGTAGGCTCCTTAAGGTAGTAAACCTAAGTAGAAGCCTAGGTAGGCTTAACCTAGGTATAGCTTATAATACTATCCCCCCTCCTAGCTAGTCCCCCCCTAGGCGTAGGCTAGGTTGCTATTATTATCTATAACTAGCCTATATAGGGCTTTATACCTATCTATTATAATAATCTTTATAATAGCCTCTATAAGCTCCTAAGTAGGCTCTATATACCTTTCTTATTTAACTGGGACCTTATACTTCTACTCTTACTTAATTACTTTTTATTATGCTATATATATCTCCTCTATATACTACTTAAATTTATTATTATTAGCTATAATTAGTAGTAGCTAAGAGTCTATCCTTATTTATATAAGTAAGGGGTCCTCTAATACCCTCTAGAGGAGGTTTATATAGAACCTTAGGTAGATATTACTAGGTATATCTAACTTAATAATATATAGGCTTAGGACTCTTATTATAATATATTTATAGTATAATTATAATAGCTTCTTACTAGGCCTAGGGCTCTTATAGTTAGCTATTAAAAGCTAAACCTTATTACCTACCTAGGACTCCTCTATAGGTATCTTATACTAGTTTATATTCTCCTCGCTATATTACTAGGTAGCTATAATACTTATTTAAATAAAGTTTATTACTTCTTATAATCTTATTACTAGGAGAGTAGCTATTATATCCCTAGAGGGGGTCTCCTCTATTATATTATTTATTATAAGTATAGAGTTAGTATAGTACCTATATTTTAAGAAGAATAGCAAGAGCTTAGTTATATTACTAACTTTATTATAAAATACTAGCTAAGTAATAAGTAAGAGCTACCCCTAGTTATCCTATAGCTAGGTTATAAATACTTATTAAGCTCGGAATTACGCCGTAGCCCTTTCGCAAAAAGACTATAACAAATTCACCTAGTTCGCAGGCATAATTCGGGAAATACTATATAAGTATTTTAGCTTATACCCTCTACTAGTTAAGGAAAATAATATAGGAACTCTATACGTTCCTACTACTTATAAGTAAACCCTCGTATAAAGTCGGATGCGCGCTATACTAGGGCTAATTATATTAGAGCTAAATAGGCTACTAAGGCTCTCGTGGCTTAGAAACGCCCTTGCTAAACCTTCTAGTAAGGTGCTATAAAAGCTATTATATAAGATAACTTCTTAACCTAAAAGGTTAACCTTCTAATAAGGTATTAAAAATAAACGCTACTATATAAGAGGTAACTCCTTAACTAAAGAGGTCTTTCCTAAGAGGTTCTTATAGCTAGAAGTATAAGAAGCTTTATAAGCAGGGCCTTATACCTCTCCCTCTTCCTTATCCCTTAATTATATTAGTACTAGACCCTATATATAAAAACGCTAAGCTTATATAAAGCACGCCCTTTAATACTAATAATATATAAGAGCTCGCTAGAGAGTTTAGTATTAATATAATTAATAAAACCCGCTCCTTCTTTAACTATTCTATTATATATAGAGAGCGTATTATTAATATAACCCTTAAGAGGGCTCTTATTAATACCCTTAGAGGGGATACTTACTATTATATTATAGCTAAGTAAGTAGACTTAGTAGTAGAAGCTAGGTAGGTTATTATATACCCTATAGAGTAGCCCTTCTTCGAGTAAGTCCTCCGTACTATTAAGGCAGAGGTAGCCTAGGCCCCTTAGGGGAATATTAGTAAGTATAGCTTATGCTAACTATAATATAGAGAGAGCGTTGCTAATAATAGTATAGTAAAGATAGTAATAACTTCTAGCGGACGAAGTAGTAATAGAGGTGGTATTTAATAGCAGCGCAGGTAGTATATAAGAGGAAAAGTTAATAGTTTCATAGTTTAAATAATTAAAAACTACGTTATTATTAATATAAAGTTAAAGATCGTGAGGCTATAGGCACGTATAAGTGCGGCTATAGTTAGGAAAGGATCACGTAACTAAAGGCTATGTATTGTTAGGAGGCGCGGAGTTAGAAGGTCTGTTGCACTTAAGTAGGTAAAATCACTATGCAGTGGCCAGAGGCCTATAAATACTTATAAAATAGCTTATATCTCCTAGTTCTACTTCTTAATATTAGTATAAGTCTATAGGTAGTATATAGTATTTAATAGCCTCCTTATACTAATAAGGTAGTAGAATTTAGCCTAGAAGTAGCTTACTTAATTAGACCCTTAATTACTAATAATACTATATAAGAACTTATAGAACTAGAAGTAAGAGGTAAGGAATTAGTAGGTATAAGCTTCTCCCTCTATAATACCTATCTCCTCTAGTATTACTAACTTACCTAACCTATTTATTATAACTTATAAGTATTAGCTAGCGTTATCCTTTATAAGTAGTAAGTTTATAATAAAGTCTATTAAGAGGTCTAAGTATAACTAGGTAGGTATTAGTAAGGGCTTTAGGAAGCCCCTCTTAGCTTACTTCTAAATATATATCCCTTTATAGATATCGTAGTTCTTTATAAATCTCTATATTATTTATAATTATCCTAGCTAGTAGAACTACTAGCTTATTATTTCTAGCGTGCTATTATAGCCTAAGTAAGTAGTTATACTTAAGTTATAGCTCTATTAAATAATCTTTATATAGAGCTCCCCTAGTAGGTTATTATTATCCTCCCTATTAAGTACTTATAGCCTCCCCCTAAATATTAGCCTCCCCTAGCTATTAATATTATACTTACTAATTTAAACCTTAGCTTTTATATCTAGTAAGAAGCCCTAAAGCTAGTAGGTAACTATATAGTATATAGCTTTATATATTATATCCTTATTTATAGTTTCTAGCTATAGCGCTTATAGTTTAGGGTTATTATTAAAAACTATAATATCTAGGATATTAATATAGCCCTTCTAACTTCTCCTTACTAGGGGGCTAGCTATAGGGTCCTTATAGGGGTAGGTATAGTTTAATATTAGCTATAAGACCCTCCCCTACTTCTATTTATTATCTTACCCTTATAGCGTATCTTATTCTCTCTAAGAGAGGGCATTAGGGGCTATTACTTCCTTATTAGGGTAGTATTTAATAATAAAGTTATACTAGGATAGCTTCTCTACTTATTAGCTCTAGCGCTCTATAAGGCGCTACTTCTTTATAAAGTATTAAAGCCCCTAGTAATTAGTTAGTACCTTAAAGGTAGTTATATTATATAGCTCTACCCTCTATATATATAAGTAAGAAAGGATTACTAGGAGCTCTTTATTATAAATAGGGTAGTTATACTTTATAAGAGCTTTTATAAGTAGAATACTATAGGATACTAGGTACCCTCTAGGTTAACCTATAAGAGTACCCCTCCTAGTATAAATCCTAAATAATTAGTTTTAATAATAGTCTTATTTTTTAAATTAAACTAGCGGAGTACTAGCTAGGTACTAAAGAGCTACTTAAGCTATAAGAAAGCTTATTCTTAGTTATCTCCCTAGTTAAATATTATATTCTTTCTAGTAAGTAATATAAGTAGTTTAATAATATCCCTATATTCTAATTTAAATTAATTATAATAGTTTATAAACCCTAAGAAGCTCTAGACCCCTTTTAGGGAAGTAGGGGGTAACTACTTAGTAATTACCTTAAGTTTCTTAGGGTTATAAGAGAGACCCTCTCTTATTATTAAAATAAACCTTATATATTTAACCCTCTTAATTAAGAACTTATACTTTATAGGGTTAAGGTTTAGGCTTATATCTACTAGCCTCTAGAGGACCTCTTAGACCTTCCTCTTATTAAGTTCGGAATTACGCCGCAGCCCCTTCGCAAAAAGACTATAACAAATTCACCTAGTTTATAAGCATAATTTAGGAGATACTATATAGGTATTTTAACCTATACCCTCTATTAGTTAAGGAAAATAATATAGGAACCCTATATATTCCTACTACTCGTAAGTAAACCCTCGTATAAAGTCGGACGCGCGCTATACTAGGGCTAATTATATTAGAGCTAAATAGGCTACTAAGGCTCTTATAATCTAGAAACGCCCTTACTAAACCTTCTAGTAAGGTACTATAAAAGCTATTATATAAGATAACTCCTTAACCTAAAAGGTCGACCTTCTAATAAGATATTAAAAGTAAAAGCTACTATATAAGATAACTCCTTAACCTAAAAGGTTAATCTTCTAATAAAGTATTAAAAGTATTATAAACGCTACTATATAAGAAGTAACTCCTTAACTAAAGAGGTCTTTCCTAAGAGGTTCTTATAGCTAGAAGTATAAGAAGCTCTATTACTATAAGTAGGGCTTTATACCTCTCCCTCTTCCTTATCCTTATCCCTTAACTATATTAGTACTAAACCTTATATATAAAAACGCTAAGCCTACGCGAGGTATACCCTTTAATACTAATAATATATAAGAGCTTACTAGAGAGTTTAGTATTAATATAATTAATAAAACCCGCTCTTTTTTTAACTACTCTATTATATATAAAAAGCGTATTATTAGTATAGCCCTTAAGAGGGCTCTTATTAATACCCCTAGAAGGGATACTTATTATTATATTATAGCTAAGTAAGTAGACTTAGTAATAAAAGCTAAGCGGGTTATTATATACCCTATAGAGTAGCCCTTCTTTAAGCAGGTCCTCTGCACTATTAAGGCAGAGGTAGCCTAGGCCCTTTAGGGCTTAAACGTTAGTAAGTATAGCTTATACTAACTATAATATAGAGAGAGCATTACTAACGACGGTATAGCTACGAAGGCGTTAGCTAACCTGATTAAATAAGAGGATAAAAATAGTAATAACTAGCGGATAAAGTAGTAATAGAGGCGGTATTTAATAGTAGCGCGGGTAGTGCGCGAGAGGATAAGTTAATAGTTTTATAGTCTATTGAATAATTAAAAACCACGTTATTATCGATATAAAGTTAAAGATCGTGAGGCTATCTAGTAGGGTACGTATAAGTGCAGCTATAGTTAGGAAAGGTAGTTAGTAATTACGATTATATAACCGAAGGCTATGTATTATCAGGAGGCGCGGAGTTAGAAGGTCTATTGCACTTAAGTAGGTAAAATCACTATGCAGTAGCCAGAGGCCAGACCTTCCTCTTATAGCTTTTCCTCATTCTATTAGAGTAAATTAATATATTATTTCTATAAGTAGTAATAAAGTTGTTAAGGAAGTCCTATAGAGTATTATTAATATATTATTAGAAGCTAGTAGGGGTATTAGTTAGATTAAATAAGTAAACTACTTACTTAAATAACTTATATTAAGCATAGATTATAGTTCTCTCCTAGTACTCCTCTACTACCCTTAACTTATAAAAAGCTATTACTATATCTAGCTTAATATATTACTTAGCTATACTTACTTAGTATAATATCTTAGAGATTAGGAGGAGGGAGTAATAGTCTTTTTTAGTAATTATATTAAGGGCCTTATAGTTAATATAGAAGTGAATTCCTCTACTTAGCCCTTTTATAAAGAGTATTAATATTCTAATAAGTAAGCTACTAGCCTTAATAAAACCCTTATTTAAGAGGTTTTATAAGGTCTTTTTTAATATTAATAGCTCTTCTCTTAATATATTATAGAGGGGGCCCTAGGGGAGTAGTAGCTCTTTTCTATCTAGTCCTAGTATAAGGTTAATCTAGTAGTTTACCCCTAGTTACCTAAGGGGTAATAAGTAAGCCTTATTAGGGTTTAATAAGTTAGGAAACTCCCTTAAGACCTAGCTTAGTAGATAGTATTACTAATCCTCTTTTAGTTTCAAGTTTAAGGCTTTCTTAATATTAGCTAAGCTAATAACTTATATTAATATCTCTATAATACCCTTTTAGTACTTACTCTATTATCTTACTAAGTATTAATAGATTATAGAGAATAAGGGTATATTAAGGAACCTTATAGCCCTTATTTCCTTTATAAGGGGTATTTCTTCTTAATTCCTTAGATATAGCCTAACCTATCCCCTCTTATAATATACTTAATAAGCTATAGTATTATAAATAACTTAGTTCTATTCTATCTAAAGGCGCCCTAAGAGGATATTAAGGTCTAGGCTATTAACTATATATATAAAGATATACTAGGTATAACTACTTATTTCTAAGTTAAATACTACTATACCTAGTATATTACTTAGTAATAATCTACTAAGTATATACCTCCTTATAAGTTAGTATTTCTTTTTAATATATAGAAGGTAAAAGTATTAAGCTAGGGAAAGGTTAATTATTATTTAAGTATTACTCCTAGTATTTACTAGGGTATAAAATAGATATCTTCTATTAACGTTAACTTAAATAATAATAAGCTTATTATTAGCTAGTTATTCTTATTTATATTCTTCCTAATCTAATATCTCCTCTTTAATAAGCTCTAGGGCTTAATTTCGCTCTAGAGTTAGTCTTTTCCTAACTCCTTATCTCCTTCTAAGGAGTTAGCTACTACCTAATAGTTATTTATAACCTTATAATATATTAGTTTTTCTTTTAAAATCTTTACTTTTATAACCCTAGGTAGCTAGTTCTCTTTATTAGAGTAGTACTAAGTAATATAACCTCTTGCTCTATAAGTATAATAAGTATAGGGGTCCCTTATATCCTTTTAAAGCTATTAGTATTATACTAAGGAGGTACCTAAAGAGGACCTAGAGTTTTAGTAGTTATAATATCTCGCCTCCTTAACTTATAAGATATATATAGCTCTAGTTATATAGGTATCCCCCTTAGTATCCTTAGTAGTAGGTCTCTAGTAGGTTACTAAGTAGTTACTAGAGACCTTCTAGCGCTCTACCTTCTATATAATACTCTAGACCTTTAAGAGCTATGTCACGAGCCAGGATAATATCGCAGGGAAAAGGGCTTAGCAGGCTAAGTTAGGGAAGTCTATAGGAGTTAGGGGCTATAGGGAGGCACTAGGTAACCCCCAGATAAGTCCTCTAGCCCTTACCTAGTAAACTAGAGGCTAGAGAAGAATATTTAACCTTAGCTATACCTAACTATACTAACTCTATTACTCTACGCTATACTATTTATAATACGTTCTTCTCTCTTACTTATATTACTAGGGGTATAGACTATTAGAGTAATATAATATATAATAATATAATACCTACCTATAGGTTTACTAGGGAGATAAATATAGTATTACTATTAGGATCCCCTACTAGCTAGGAGCGACTAAATAGCTAAACCTAGGATAAGACGCCTATTAAATAGAATAGTAATAAGGGTACTAATAAGGGACTAAGTAGCTAATTAATAGAGGCTAAATTAGATTAGCTTATTAAGGAGGAAGAAAAGAAGGGGTAGCTAAAGTATAAATAGGAATATCTTAAAGCTTAAAGGGCTAGCTAACTATTAACCCTAGTAGGTAACCCTATTACCTACTAGGTAGTTATTAGTAATAAATTAAAGAAGTACTAATTAGAGCTCTAGGGGAAGTATCCTTTAATACTTAAGTATAAAGGGGGTACCTAGACCGACTTTAATTAATTTATATTTAATATTAATATGCGGTTTAAGATAAATAAGATTATATCGGACTTAGAAAAGGTGCTATTTATTACTAGGTACTTAGAGGGACTAGTAGTAAAGCGATAGACCTTATACCTCTCTATTAATTATAATAATAAGGCGAAGGATATAACTTAGGCGATAATAAAGGACTAGTTAACTAATAGCGTAGCTAACGTAGGGTCTAGGACCCTTAGTATATAAACCTAACTTAAGTAGACCTACTAGTAACTAGGATAATTATATTAGAGCTTTATTAACTATTATAAGGGGATTAAGGCGGAGAGCCCCTACTAATAACTAGAGGAGATCTAGGTAGCTAATATAGTAGCTAGGCTAGACCCTAAGCTCTAGTACTATATTATAGCGAATAGGTTACTAAAGTCGTAGCTTAACCTTAATACTAAGGCTAGAAATACTAAACTTATAGTTAATATATAGATATATAACGCACTAATAAGGGATCGGGGGGCTAATAATAAGGGATAATAACTAGAGGGCTAAACCCTTAACTAGGAGGGGTAAACCGAGGCTCTAAAGGGATAGGCCTATAGGGATTATAGTAATACTAATAACTACTAAGAGGATACTAAGGACTTACTATAGGATACTAGGAAGGAAATTATCTATTATAGTTATAAGAGGAAAGGCTATATCGCGCTAAGGTGCTTATACTATAGGAAATATAGCTACCCCTGCTATAAAGGGAAACCCTACCCTAGTAAATAACTAGAGGAGGACTAGGTAGTAACGCGTGCGATTTAATAGGGTAGCAACTAGCTACGTTATGTTAAAGTAATAATATAGGTCTAAGTTATAAGTAGCTAGAAGACTAGTGCTATACTTATTAATTATAGGGCTAATAAGAATATTATAAACTAGAGGATTATAACTAATACCTAACTAGAGGCTAATAAGTTAGAACCTATTAGGGGAATATAGGTATCTAAGGGACCTAACTATAATATATAGAAGTTAGTAACCTAAATAACTAATAATATAGGTATCTAGCGGATAGCTTTATATAATTTTAGGATTAGTAATAGTAATAGTTATAACGCTATCCTAGGGATCCCTTAGTATATAGTAGAGTACCCTAATCTTAATTAGAGGGAGTTAGGCTAGACCTTTCCCTTATATAAGAAGAGTATCTACCTTATTATAACTATAAAAGAACTTAGGTATATAAAGAATAAAGCGAGAGTAGTACTTATAGGGGTACTATAGGTTAACTATATATTAACTACTAACTACTAGGAGGATACCTAAGACCTTAAGGATATTAAGGGGATTAAAATAAATATCTTACCGGAGTATTAGGACTTTAAAAAGGTATTTAATATTAACTTAGTAGGAACTACGCTAGAGTTTAGGATTATTAGGAGCTATTCTATTAACCTAGAGCCTAGAACTAAGCCCCTATTTAAGCCTATTTACCTACTAGTTAAGAAGGAGTTAGAAGAGTTAAGGGATTATATCTATAAAGCCCTATAGAAGGGATAGACTTACTTATTAATAAGCTTAGTAGGGGTATTAATCCTACTTATCCTAAAGAAGGGAGGTAAGTTAAAGTTATATATAGACTACTAGGGGCTTAACTAGGTAACTACTAAAAACTATACCCCCCTCCCTCTAAGTAATAAGATCCTTAACTAGCTCTCTAGAGCTAAGTACTTTACTAAGCTTAACCTTAAGGATATATACTATTAGATAAGGATCTAGGAGGGAGATAAGTAGAAGATAGTATTCTATATATAATATAGCTACTATAAATATTATATTATATTATATAAGCTTATTAATATACCTAATACTTTCTAGACGTTTATTAACGAGTTATTTATAGGCTTATTTAACGTTATTTATATTATATACTTAGATAATATCTTAATTTTTACTAATAATATAAACTCCTATATAGAGGCTATAAGATAGGTACTTACCTAGCTAGAAGCTAATAGCCTCTATATAAACCCTAATAAATATAAGTTTTATAAGGAGGAGATTAAATTCCTTAGGTTTATAGTCTTAGTAAATAGAGTTACTATAAAATATAAGAGAGTTTAAGTAATAGCTAAGTAGCTAGTACTTATTATAATATAAGAGATTTAGTAATTTCAAGGATTTATAGGGTTCTATAGGAGATTTATTAAGAATTACTCTAAGATTTATAGCCTATTTACTAACTAGCTTACTAATATAGCTAAGGCATAGCTAGTAATAACTAGGGAGGTACTAGTTACTTTCTACTAGCTCCGCGCTTTATTAATAGAAACGCTTATATTATACTACTTTAATCCTATACTCCTAAGTTAGGTTAAAACTAATATATTAGACTTTATAATAGGGGTAATACTAAGCTAGTTAGAGGGGGATATATAAAGACTAGTAGTATTTATATCTTAGAAGCTTAAGGGCGTATAATTATAATATAGTATACTAGAGGTAAAACTACTTATTATTAGGGAGGTAGTAGTAAGGTAGTAGTACTACTTACTTAACTCCTAGTATTATATCTAATTTATTACTAACTACTTAGGTTACTAGTACCTTGCTAATAAAAGGATACTTAGTAGCTGCTAGTCTTAGCTATTATAAGATCTATTAATATTTAACTTTAAAATTAAATACTAGCTAGGTCGCTATAACCTAGCTAATAGTTTATTATAGAGAGCTAACTATACCCTAGAGGATATAGAAATTAACAAAGCTAGGGACTTACTTCTAAAAGACTTCTTATAACGTTTTAATAATACTACTATCTAGAGGGTAGGTACTAGGTTATAACGAGGCGCCTAACTACTAAATATCTCGCTAGAATAACTTATACCCTCGCTCTAGGAATAAGTTAAGAAAGCCTAATAGAAGGACCCCTTTTATATTAATAAGGAGTAGGAATAGTAAGGTATAAGGTAGTTATTAGATAATACTAGTACCCTAAGATATTAGGAGGGCTTATATATCCCTAATAACTACCTACTTTAAAATAAAGTCCTTAGAGCTTTCTATAATAAACTATCTAGAGGTTACTAAGGGGTTACTAAGATATTAAAGAGGATTAGAAAATCGTTCTTCTAGAACGTATAGAAGGGTAATATAAAGGAATATATTAAGATATATATAATATACTAATATATAAAGCTAAGATACTACCTCCTATATAGTAAACTCGCACCCCTACTAGTACCTACCTAGCCCTTCTAATAGATATTAATTAACTTTATTATAAAATTACTACTATTTCTAATAATAATAAATAAGCTATATTACAACATTCTTATTATTATTAACTAGTTTATAAAGTACTCCCTATATATCCCTACTAGGGAGTTACTTACTACTAATAGGTTAGCTACGCTACTAATTAAATATATCTTCCTTACGTTTAGGCTCCTAGAAGCTATTATATCTAATTAGGGATCGCTATTTACTAGTAACTTCTAGTCTAAAGTATACTACCTACTAGTTATTAAGAGGAAAATTAGTACTACTTTCTATTCCTAAACTAATAGCTAAACGGAACGCTAGAACTAGAGTATTAAGTACTTTTTAAGGACTTTCTATAATATTAACTAAGATAACTAGGTAATATAGCTCGACCTAGCCTAATTTATTTATAATAACTCCTACTATAAAGCTACAAAGATATTACCCGCTAAGATACTAATAGGATATTCCCCTTATAGACCTAATGATATTAAACCCTAGTTAAAGGCCTTAATCCTAGTAGTATATAAGAGAGTCTATAGCCTACTTACCTAGAGGTTAGTTATTACTAACTTGCTTTAGAAGTATAATAAAATATATAGTAAGTTCTATAATTAGAGGAGGACCCCTATTATTTTCGCTATAGGAGACCTCGTCCTACTTTTAATTAAAACATTAGGTAGAGGTAGCCCTCTTATAAACTTTCTAATTTAAGCCTATTTAGGATCTAACGGGTAATTAATAGGGGATAGGCGTATAAGCTAAAGGTAGATAAAAAATACTAAATCTATAATATATTCGCACTTATATAATTAGAACCCTTTTTTAGCTTAGCTATTTTACTATAAGATATCTTAATTAATAACGACGATAATATCTATATAATAGACTATATCATTACCTATAGGGGCCCTAGATATAACTATTAGTACCTTATTAAATAGAAGGGCTATAGCAAACTAGATGATTTATAGGAGCTATAATATAACGTATTAATAGACTTAGAAAGCGATTATAAAGCCTAATTATAAGTAAAAGCATTATACTCGCTATATAATTTAATAAATAACTTAATAAGTAACTAGTAGTTAGGTAGAAATAGGGTATATCGGCTAGGTATCTTAATTTACTAGCCTAAAGGCCCCTAATAAGGCGAAAAGAGACTAGATAAATACCTAAAGGTAATACTATACTACCTAGAGGTTATTAATAGCTTACTAGGGGCGCTCTTAAAACCTTTATATCTACTAGGCGCTAGCACCCTCCTCGCTAAGATTAGTTATATCCCCCTTAATATTATTATCTCCTAAATAGATAGATAGGGTAATAGATAGAGTAGTTAGAACCTTATAATATTATTTTAAGTTAGAAAATAAAGGAGTACTAGTAAGGTACTAGTAAAGATTAGGTCGACTTACTACTTTATTAAAGGCTTTATTTACTTCTTTAGTATGCTTAGCTTATATATCCTATATATCTAGCTACTTATTAGCTAGCTATTCTATCTCTAGGTAGTAGTAGTAGAGCTCCTCGTTCTACTTATATAATAACTCGGTCTACTTCTTAGCCTCCTTAGCGAGGTACTACTAGTATCTAGCTATATCCTCTAAGGTAACTACTTAGTAGTTCTCTATCTCTATAGAGATCTTAGCTTTCTTAGTCTTATACTTCTTAGGCGTTATAATAGCCTCGTTCTTCTTAACTTAGAGGGCTTTCTTAACTATAAGCTAGGTAGTAAGGATCTCCTCCTAAATATAATTAGATACTAGTAGTAAAGTACTAGGGAGGTACTAGGGACCTATCTTATTCTTAGTATACTACGCCTAAAAGTTAGGCGTAGAACTAGCCTCGTTTATAAGGTATTTAATCTTATTAGTAGCGCCTATTATATAATAAGTAGCTTATAGCGAGTTAGTAGATAAGAAATAAAAAACACTTAGTAAAACGTAGTAATATAAGCCTTATTATTACCTATTTTAATATAATACTTATATTTAATAGAGGTATCTAAGAAATAAATAAATTAGTAATAAATTTAAAACCTAAAACTAATAAAGTACTAGATAAGAACTAGGAGCTTATTATTACTCTTAAAGTAGAGAATTAAGCTTATAAGGAGCTTAATATAGGGGAGATCCTCCTTAGGGGGCTCTTACTTCGCTATAGCTAGGAGGTACTAGTAGTAGGGGTACCCCTAGAGTATACCTACGGTAGGGAGGGGAGCTTCGCTTATAGTATTAATAGTATTAGTAGTAGAGGACGATATAATAATAAATTCGTTATATAGTAATTAAGATAAAGTTATTAGTAGGGGAGCAGGAGGCTAATAGTAAGTTATTAGTAGTAGTAGTAATAGTATTATAAATCCAAAGAAATAAGAAGGAGAGATTTTAATAGGGCGGAATTTTAAATAATATTTATATATTTTTAACTTAATACTAAAACTAGCTTTTTATATAGCTAAAAGGAGGATAATCTCTAGATTATTATATTATTTAACTTTATTTAACTTTACTATATATAGGGAGGTGCTAGGTAGTTACTAGATAATAGCTAGTAGCCCCCTATACTATAATAAAGGCCTTCTTTATCCCTAGAGGGAGAATACCCTTATTAAACCTATAAAGGGGCTAAAAATATAATAATAAATAGGAAATATAATAATTTAGAGGGCGAATTTAAAGTAATAAAAACGAGCCTAAATAATAATACGTTTTAGTATAACCTTATAAAGGAAGGAGTAACCCTCGTAAGGGGGCTTAGTTATAACTATCTAGATAATTACTAAGTAGTCCTAGACCTATTAGATAAAGCTATAAGAGTAGTTAGAGTAGGGGGATTAGCCTTATTACTAGCTTATTACTCCTCTAAGCTATAAAGTCCCTTAATACTAGGTATAAGAGCTATAAGAGTATCTAGAGTAGAGGATAAGTACCCTACTACTAGTTAACTATTCCTCTAAGCTACCTAGCTATCTAAGGAAGAGTTATATAACTAAAACGAGGGATATTAAATTCTAGACCTATAGAAACTAGGAGGTTATAAAGTCTTATAGGGGGGTATTAAATACCCTTTAGATAATTATAGAGTAAACTAGTTTAAGAGTAGACTAGCTTAGAGGGGGGGGATTATATTATAAGCTAGGATAATATTATAAGGAAAAGGGCTTAGCAGGCTAAGTTAGGGAGGTCTATAGGAGTTAGGGGCTATAGGGAGGTACTAGGTAACCCCTAGATAAGTCCTCTAGCCCTTACCTAGTAGACTAGAGGGCTAGAGAAGAATATTTAACCTTAGCTATACCTAACTATACTAACTCTATTACTCTGCGCCGCACTATTTATAATAAGCTAGCTATTATAACTAGCTAGTAAGTTGATAGTAATTAGCTAGCTCCTTAGCTTAGGGGTAAAGGGTAAGGGAGGCCTCTAGAAGCGAGATCTAGATTTAACTAGGCTAGTTTATATTACTTATATTAGCTAGTATCTATTTAAATCTTAGTAAGAAGGTTACTAGGGATTTATTCTCTTTTTACTAGAGGATTTATAATAAGGCTATAGCTTATAACTAGATATTTAGGTTCTTATATATTTAGTTTAAGTAGGCTATTGTAAGAGACTGGCTTCCGGTAGCCGGCCTATATAAGCGCATGTATAGTGCATTCCAGCACGAAGTGCGCGGAATAGCGGATCTTTTGCGCATAGCGCAATAAGTTATTATATCGCTATAGTATACTACCCGAAGCGTTATAATTTTCCGCGCACTTCGTAGGTCTTCTAGACTTAGCCCTTTTAGCTATATAGAGGTTAGGGTTTAAATCCTGCTACCTACTATAGTATAATAATAGTAGATAAGTAGCATATAGCATACTTAGGCTATGCGCTAGCGCAGTCCTAAGTTAGGCTTAGAGGGTATATACATAGCGACGTTAGTTATATAGACCTCAGGGTCTATATATACTTATCTATCTTATCTCTAATACGCTTAAGGGATTAAGCGCTTAGAGTAGGGGGTAATTATAAGAGACTAGCTTCTAGTAGCTAGCCTATATAAGCGTATATATAGTGCATTCCGGCACGAAGTGCGCGGAATAGCGGATCTTTTGCGCATGGCGCAATGGGTTATTGCATCGCTACGGCACACCACCCGAAGCGTTACAGCTATAAAGTCCTTAGGGTTATATTTTCCCCTACCCCCCCTAGCTCTATAAAGAATAGAGACTACCTACTAGGTTATAATATTTAAGTAGGAGTTAATAAGGTATTATACCTCTATATTTATAATATAGAACGCCCTATCTATAGTAATCTTATACTTTATTTACTATACCTAGGCAGTATATTCCTTTTACTTACTTAAAGATTTAGGGGTAAGGATAGCAGTAGAAAGAGCTAGAACCGATAGGAACTAGAAAGACAATAAATAATATAGCTCTACTTATAAATAGGTAAGAATATTAAGAGTAGGATTAAAAGATATATAGAATAATTCGCAGATCTAATTAAAAGAGATTATCTAAATCGGGCGCGGATTTACTAAGAAAATACTAAAGAACGAGGTATAGGGTTATTAAAGTACTAATTATAATAATATATATACCCCCCTTAAGTCTACTATACTCCTCTCTTCTACGCTCTACTCTATAGTCTTCTTATAATAAGTCTATATACTAAGGGAGTTTTCTAAAAGTTATATAGCTAAGTCTATCTTATCCTATTCTAATTATCCCCTCGAAACTCTTTATAATATTATAAAAGAGAGTCTTAAAAATAAATAAAACTACTTTATAGAAATAATAAATAAACTCTATTTATAGATCTAATTTATTAATAATATCTTCTAAGTAAGTAATCTTATTATTAAGAAAGTTCCTTAGGTTTAAGTATCTTTTATTATAAGTTATATCTTAATAATAGCTTTACTACTTCTTCCTCTTTATTATACTCCTTATCCTACTCTAATCCTTAGTATAGCTAAAACTACCTATCTTATTATACTAAGTATAAGAAGTTATAATAATACGCTCCCTTAGGTATATTCTATTTAATCTAATTCTACTAGTTAACTCTCTACTAGATATAGTCTATATAGCTATAGTTATACTTATTTAAAGGACTAAGCCTCTTAGGATATAATAATATATCTATAAGTATAGTTCTTAGGTATTACTTAATAGTTATACTATAACTTAGTATCTATAAGACCTATAACTAAAGCTAATATCTAAGGTATTTAAGCTTATTATCTAGTATTTTAGATAAAGTAGACCTAGATAATACTAATATTTTATAAATAAGTTAAGGAATATATACTATAGGAAATAGCGTAATATTATTATTATTTCCAAAATCTACTATATTATTATCTATAGGTAAAGGAGTAGGAGGGTGTAAAGGGAAGAAAAGTACTTTCTTAAAGTCTTCTTAGCTTAATAGGGTATCTTATAGAGCTATACTACTATTAATAGTTAAGTTATAGAACTCTATAGTAATTATAGATATATATTAAGTAACTAAGGGGATTATAGAGTTAGAGAATAATATACTATTACTTAAGGTCATACTATTAAAACGTAGAGATAGTAATCCTTTGCGAATTAGAGCTCTAGCCTATTTAATATATTAGAAGCTATATATTAAGCTCGGAATTACGCTGCAGCCCCTTCTCAAAAAGACTATAACAAATTCACCTAGTTCGCAGGCATAATTTAGGAAATACTATATAGGTATTTTAACCTATACCCTCTACTAGTTGAGGAAAATAATATAGGAACCCTATATATTCCTACTACTTATAAGTAAACCCTCTAAATATTATAAAGTTAGACGCGCGCTATACTAGGGCTAATTATATTAGAGCTAAATAGGCTACTAAGGCTCTCGTAGTAACACCCTCGCTAAACCTTCTAATAAGGTAAAAGCTATTATATAAGATAACTTCTTAACCTAAAAGGTCGACCTTCTAGCAAGGTACTAAAAGTAAATACTACTATATAAGAAGTAACTCCTTAACTAAAGAGGTCTTTCCTAAGAGGTTATTATAGCTAGAAATATAAGAGGCTCTACTACTATAAGCAGGGCTTTATACCTCTCCCTCTTCCTTATCCCTTAACTATATTAGTACTAGACCCTATATATAAAAACGCTAAGCCTATGCGAGGCACGCCCCTTAATACTAATAATATATAAGAGCTTACTAGAGAGTTTAGTATTAATATAATTAATAAAACCCGCTCCTTCTTTAACTACTCTATTATATATAGAGAGCGTATTATTAATATAGCCCTTAAGAGGGCTCTTATTAATACCCCTAGAGGGGATACTTATTATTATATTATAGCTAAGTAAGTAGACTTAGTAATAGAAGCTAGGCGGGTTATTATATATCCTATATAGTAGCCCTTCTTCGAGCAGGTCCTCTATACTATTAAGGTAGAGGTAGCCTAGGCCCCTTAGGGGAACGTTAGTAAGTATAGCTTATACTAACTACTTTAATATAGAGAGAGCGTTACTAATAATAGTATAATAAAGATAGTAATAACTTCTAGCGGATAAAGCGGTAATAGAAGCAGTATTAGTAGCGCGGGTAGTGCGCGAGAGGAAAGGTCGATAGTTTCGTAGTTTAAATAATTAAAACCTACGTTATTATTAATATAAAGTTAAAATTCGTGAGGCTATTAATAGGTATATATAAGTGCGGCTATAGTTAGGAAAGGATTACGTAACTAAAGGCTATGTATTATTAGGAGGCGCGGAGTTAGAAGGTCCATTGCACTTAAGCAAGTAAAATCACTATGCAGTGGCTAGAGGCCTTAGAAGCTATATATAAATCTATCCCTCTATTAAACTAAGTTAATTATATAGGTATTAATTAATAAGAGCTTTTAGAGTTATAGAGGGGCTCCTATCTTGTAATACTACGTATTAAGGCCCTATATAGCCTTAATAAAGCGCTAATTACTATTCTAGTCCTATATAGAGTTATAATAGAAGTAATAGCTAGTTAACTAGTCTATAAAAATGGTAGCTTAGTAATAATTACTATAGTTTAGTAGAAAGAAAGCCCTAGTAATATCCTAGAGATTCTTTGCTTTTACTCTTTTAGGCTCTATAGAAGCCTTATTAATTTCTTTCTTAAGTTACTAAGCTAGCTTATAGATTAAGGTATAGATATTATAAAGGTAGCCCTTAATTATAAATATAAAAAGGGCTATAACTTCTAAATTATCTAACTTCTCTTATCTTATTAGCTTCCCTTATATATTATAAAGGTCTAATAAATATTCTACCTAGGCTAAAGTTATAATAGATAACCCTCTTCTATACTAGGTTATTAAGTAGTTTATAGATTCTTAGTTCTATTATATATACTATAGGACTACTAGTATAGGCTTGTCTTTATTTCATATAAGGTTCCCTTTAGGTCTTATAGTATTAAATCCTATTAAGGTATTAGTAGGGTTAAATATAATATCTCTTAGGGTAGTTAAGATACTTTATAAAATTAGCTAGTTACTATAAGTTATAATCCCTCTTCTACTTCTGAAAATTATTCCTTCTTTTTATATTCTAGATATTTAGTTCCTTTAATAATCCTTCCTCTCTATCTAACTCTTTTAGATTAATAAGAACTATTAGACTAGTTTATAAATTAGTATTTATAAGTACTAGTAAGTTAATATCTATCCTATCTAGAGAGGAAACCTCTAGGTTTATAAATTAAGAGGTATACTTAGCTATTTAATATTTAATATCTTCTTAAGCTATTCTTTTTTAATATCTTTATCTCTTAATTTAAAGTATTAATTATATAGAATTCTATTTACTTTTAGTTATACCTAGTATCTTTTAGGAGGTACTTTATTAATAAAAGCTTTTAATAAATAATTAATCTAAGCTTAATACCTTATCTTAATAAGCTATTTTAGAGGTACTAGGCTTCTAATTTAGATAAAGGACTTAAACTAATTAATAAAGTAGAGACTAGAGGCTTATAGTAAAGAGTCTATATATTAAAGTTCTATTAGGTATAGTTATTTTATTAAAACTTCTTTAGCTTTATATCTTAGTAAAAAGCTCCTAGTAATAAATATTAGAGTTTATAGTTATCCTTTAGCTCCTCTCTTTAACTACTAATTATTATAAAACTAGTTTCTCTTATCTTATAAGTTAATTAATAGACCTATAATAACTACCTTAATAGACTTAGGCGCTTAAAGATAAATAAGGAGTATATTAGGGGATTTAGCTTTAATTTAGGTAATTATAATATCCTTTATATCTCTATCTTTAAAATCGTTTTCTATACCTCTAATTATTTTATAATAGAGTAGTTAGCTAAGCTTAGTAAGCCTTATAATATAGTAAGTAACTACTAAGATATCCTTAGTATATATTAGAGTTACTATTTTAAGTGCGCTAATAGTATTAAATATACTAGTTATAACTTATTATAAGTATAAGGGGCGAATCGTCTCCTCTACTACTTCTAAGGTCTTATTCTAATATATAATAAGGATATATTTTAATATTATATTAAAAGGGTCTATCTAACTAGGGATATTATCTATCCTAAGTAGAGGGTATATATTATATTTAATTAGCTAAGGCTAGTAACTAAGCTTATTAGGAGGTCTAAAGCCTAGGATATCTCTATTATTTTATCCTTATATTTAAAACCTACTTATACTTAGTTTATTAGATATAAGCTCTATTAAAAATCTAATTTTAAGAATAAGAAGGTTTAAAAGTCTTAACTCTTAGATCTATATATCTAATACTTTATTATTATAAAAGATAACTTTCCTTATTATAATATATTAAGAGAAAAGTTAATAAGGGGAAAGTATGTGTAATTTATAAACTAAAGAGCTAAATAGAAGTAATATTTAAAGAAAAGGAGAAGCTATAGTATAGTAATTAATATTATATAATTAGTAAATAAATTAAGTTTATGAGTAAATAATATATATAAGGGGGAGAAAGGAACTAGAGAGCTAAAAGGGTAAGGAGTGCGTTTTTATATATACTAATTACTTTAATAATATAGTAATTTATTAGTAGCTTATAAAAGGAATAATTAACTCTCTTCCCTTACCCTCCTTAGCTTTAATAAAGTAAAATAAACTTAGGATAAAAAACTTATAATAAATAGAATAATAAATTAGAGTAGTTATATATAGGGAAAGAATAAAGGAAATAATAGTTCGTAATAGCTATTAAAACGAGCGGCCTAGTTATAGATAAAATAAATATTCTCCTCTATCCTCTATTATTAACTTCTCCCCTTATAATAACTACTTTTAGCTAGCTACTTTAATCTTTATTTAACCCCTTTATACTTTCTCTCTTTAATCTAAATTATATCTTCTTATTATAACTAATTATAACTTCCTTATCTTAAGTATTAAAAATACTAATTAACCTCACCCTTATTATCTCCTATTAGTAGTAACCCTTTAGGTCCTTAGTTCTAATATCCCTATACTTAAAATAAAGAAAAATAATATACCTCTTTTTATCTAATACTCTAATAACTAACTTTAGGTATTCCTTCCCTTCTTTTTAATATCTCTATACCCTCTAGCTAATAATTATAATTCTTAAGTAGCTATAAGCCTTATTTAGCTTTAATTTAATATCCCTAGTAATAAATACTTAGAGGTAGCCTTTATATTATAAATATTCTCTAATAAGACCGCTAAGGTAATAAAGCTAGCTTTCTAAAAGGCTTATTTTAATAAATAGGACTTTAAATAAATATTTAGGGTAACTAAGGGGTATAGAGAATTCTACTATTAAGTTTTTATCTATACCTCTATTACTTTCCTCGCTAGCTTATAGGAGATAAAGGTCTTTTAGAATATAGTAGCTATATATAGCTTATTTATTTAATCCTAAGGTAGTTATAATATAATACCTTATATTTACTATAAAGAGCAAGCTTATATTACTAAGAACCCTACGTTAGGTATTTATATTTATAAACTATACTTTAGGTATATCTCTATACTAAGTACTCCTTATACTAACTACTTCTTCTATAAAACTTAAGAGAGTTACTTATATACTAATCTAAGTATTTATAAGCACTATAAATATAGAATTAAGTATAATAATAAGGTAAGGAGGAGTAGAGAATTTAATAGTATTAAAGAGATCCTATAGTCCTAAATTCTAATAGACGCTATAATTATAGCTATAGCTAAGTTTAACCTCTCGCTCCTTTATAATAAATACTATTAATAGGCCTAGGAATATTATCCTAAAGCTAGGTTTATATACTCTTATTACCCTTTTATAATAGAGCTATTTCTAGAGGTTAACCTTATAGAAATTATAAACTATTTAGGGCCTTATATTATAAATTAAGGTAGGAAAATAGGGTTTCTAGATATATTTATATAATATATAGGGGGGGTAAAAAAGAAAAGAGAATAAAAGGCTAGTTAGGTTTTAATAAGAAAGTAAGGTAAATATTACATAAATAGGTCTATAAAGCTAGAGTTAAAGCACATCTAGGTATAAAAATTAATATAATCCTTTTTATAAGTATCCTTCTCTTTCTCTTTAGTAGAAAGTAATCTAATATTAATAATAATCTTTTCTAGAAACAAAAGGGGGAATAAGAAAAGTTTATTAATATCCTTACTAGGGGCTAATAACTATAATTTTAATACCCTGTCTCTCTTTCTCTTTTTCTCTCTTATCTTTAAGTTATTAATCTTATATTTATTTAGTAAGGAGGGGTAGTTTTAATATTAAGCTCGGAATTACGCCGCAGCCCCTTCGCAAAAAGACTATAATAAATTCACCTAGTTCGCAGGTATAATTCGGGAAATACTATATAGGTATTTTAACCTATACCCTCTACTAGTTAAG
>JAVHLU010000725.1:0-47991 GCA_036785755.1 Colletotrichum ledebouriae | reverse complement strand
AAAATAATAACTATAAAAGTATTTCCTTCATGGAATAAATACTTTAAAAATCTATATAAATTCTAATAATAGCAATAACCTTATATATATATATATATATATATTTATAATCCTTAGCTTTATAGCTTTAAATATACAGAAATTGCGCACGGACCACATAGTGATCCAAGCGCGACTTCTGCTTAATAAGCTACTGCTTTGCAGTTACGTTTTAGAATATCTTACCACTCACTTCGTGAGGGTAGGATTTGTAACTTAACAACAACATCAACAATAACATCAATAATAACATCATTAATACCATCAATTAATTCCAGGGAAAATACCTGCTTATGCTTAAATTTATCACCTTTTATCACCATATTACTCAGCCTATTAATATCTATTATTCAGGCTGTTTTACCGCCCCTTTTGCTACCTATATACCTATTCTTATAAAAACTATAAGAGGAAGGTCTAGGAGGTCCTCTAGAGGCTAGTAGATATAGGCTTAAACCTTAACTCTATAAAGTATAAGTTCTTAGTTAAGAGGGTTAAGTATATAGGGTTTATTATAATAATAAGAGAGGGTCTCTCCTATAATCCTAAGAAACTCTAGGTAATTACTAAGTAATTACTCCCTACCTCTCTAAAGGGGGTCTAGAGCTTCCTAGGGTTTATAAACTATTATAATATATTTATATTAGAATATAGGGATATTATTAGACTACTTATACTACTTATTAAGAAGAATATAACGTTCTAGTAGGGAGATAATTAAGAACGAGCCTTCTTATAGCTTAAGTAGCTTTTTAATACCTAGCTAGTATTCTATTAGTTTAGCTTAGAGGATAAGACTATTATTAAAACTAATTATTTAAGATTTATATTAGGAGGGGTATTCTCATAAGTCGACCTAGAGGGTACTTAGCGTCCTATAGTATTCTACTTATAGAAGCTCTTACCTATAGAGTATAACTACCCTATTTATAATAAGGAGCTCCTAGTAATCCTTTCTTACTTATATATATAGAGGGCGGAGCTATATAATATAACTACCTTTAAGGTACTAACTAACTACTAGGGGCTTAAATACTTTATAAAAAAGTAATACCTTATAGAGCACTAGAGCTAATAAGTAGAGGAGCTATCCTAGTATAAGTATATTATTAAATACCGCCCTAGTAAGGAGGTATTAGCTCCTAATACCTTCTCTTAGAGGGAGTAGGACGCGCTATGAGGATAGGATAATAAGTAGAAGTAGGAGAGGGTTTTATAGCTAATACTAGACTATACCTACCCCTGCAGGGACCCTATAGTTAGCCCCCTAGTAAGGAGAAGTTAGAAGAGCTATATTAATATCCTAGATATTATAGTCTTTAATAGTAACCCTAAACTATAGGCGCTATAGCTAGAAACTATAAAGAAGGATATAATATATAAAGCTATATACTATATAGTTACTTACTAGCTTTAGAGCTTCCTACTAGATATAAAAGCTAAGGTCTAAATTAGTAAGTATAATATTAATAGTTAGGGGAGACTAATATTTAAGGGGAGGCTATAGGTACCTAGCGGAGAGGATAATAATAACCTACTAAAGGAGCTCTATATAAAGATTATCTAATAGAGCTATAACTTAAGTATAACTACTTACCTAGGCTATAATAGTATACTAGAAATAATAAGCTAGTAATTCTATTAGCTAGGATAATAATAAATAATATAGAGATTTATAAGAAACTATAATATCTATAGAGGGATATATATCTAGAGGTAAGCTAAGAGGGGCTTTCTAAAGCCCCTACTAATACCTACCTAGTTATACTTAGACCTCTTAATAGACTTTATTATAAACTAATTACTTATAAAGGATAATACTAGCTAATACTTATAGGTTATAATAAATAGGCTAGGTAAGTTAGTAATACTAGAGGAGATAGGTATTATAAAGGTAGAAGCTTATACCTACTAGTTCCTTACCTCTTACTTCTAGTTCTATAGGTTCCTATATAGTATTATTAGTAATTAAGGGTTTAACTAGGTAAGCTACTTCTAGGCTAAATTCTACTACCTTATTAGTATAAGGAGGCTATTAAGTACTATATACTACCTATAAATTAATAGTAATACTAAGAGGTAGAACTAGGAGATATAAGCTATCTTATATATATTTATAACCTAGGTATAGGATAACTAGGGGTAGCTCCTACTTACTACCTAGCTAGCGATTTATAATAGGGTTAGTAGTATAACTAGGCTCTTACTATTCTTCTTAGAATATAGGTATTATACTAACCCTATACCTATTATAAATAATATAATAGAAGACGCCCCCTCTAGGGATATAATAGCTACCCTCCTAGTAATAAGATTATAAGAGGTAGTAGACTTCGTTTAAATAAGTATTATAGCTACTTAATAATATAGCGAGGAGAATATAAACTAGTATAGGATACCTATAGAGGAGTACTAAGTAAGTAATAAGGTTTAGCTTTTAATAGCTAACTATAAAAGCCCTAGGCCTAGTAAGAAGCTATAATAGTTATATATTAAATATATTATAGTTAGAGTCCCGAGCCTATATATTATTAAGTTAGATATACTTAGTAATATCTACTTAAGGTTCTATATAAACCTCCTCTAAAGGGTACTAGAGGACCCCTTACCTATATAAATAAGGATAGACCCCTAGCTATTACTAATTATAGCTAATAATAGTAAATTTAAGTAGTATATAAAGGAGATATATATAGCGCGATAGAAAGTAGTTAGGCGAGAGCGGAGGCGCGAGGTCCTAGTTAAATAAGAGGGGTATATAGAACCTACCTAGGAGCCTATAGAGGCTATTATAGAGATTGCTATAGTAAATAGGTATAAAGCCCTATATAAACTAGTTATAGATAATAATAGTAACCTAGCCTATACCTAGGGGGGGACTAGCTAGGAGGGGGAATAGTATTATAAGCTATACCTAGGTTAAGCTTACCTAGGCTTCTACTTAGGTTTACTACCTTAAGAAGCTACTTAGGGCTTACCTAGGGCTTACCTAGTTATTCCCTATAGACTAGTAAAATCTCTACTAGAGAGGGAAACTTCCTCTTTTCCTCTTTAGCTTAAATAAATAGTATTATAGCAACCTCTTATTAAATAAACTCAGGTCTAACCCCTCGTATTAGCCCTCTCTTCTCTATCTTAATAAAGCTATATTAATAGATTTAAGGGCCTCTTATCTTTATTCTTATTACTCTTACTCGCTTTAGAAATATATAATAAAGTAGGGAGTAATTTAATTATAATATAGTCTTTAATTTATTCCCCGTTAGAATTAACTTCCTAAATAGCTTCATATATATAGTTTATTTCTAATATATATATTATACTTATTACTCTATTTATTAGAGCTAGGCTTTTATCTAGCTCTAGCGTAGGATTAGGGGATAATAGCTAACCCCCCTTCTAACTTACTTATCCTTTTAGAAGTTTTAGGATTCTTCTATTTAAAGACTTAGTTATAAGAATAAGGGTTAGTATAAGTAACTATTTAGTTATAAGTATTAATATAGCTTTATCTTTATTTATAACTCCTAGGATCTAAAGTTTGAAGTTAACTTATAATATAAGCTCTTTAATCTTTTTTACTATCTTATAGATAATATCTTCTAGAATAGCCTCTTTAGCCTTATCCTTTATATAGAAATTCTATTTATTAAATATTATATTCTATATAATAATAACTATTTATAACGTGGGGATCTAGACCCTCTATAGGTTATAGGCATTTAGAATATATCCTATGAGCTATCTAATATATCCTTATAGTACTACCTTAAAGTCTCTCTTATTAATTCCTCTCTCTTATTCCCTCTTAAGGGGGTATATATAGTAGCTATAGGTATATATATATCCCTAGTAAGGGCGAAGGTTATAGGTTAGGGTTGCTCTATTATTAGGTTACTACTAGTAAAAGTACTAGTAGAACTCCTCCTCTTTAATCTGTAGTAGCGAACGCTAGTTATAGTACTTAAGTAAGCTTATATTATAAAGCGTTATTACTACTAGTACTATCTTAGCTTTTAGTTCTATAGGTAAGCTAGCTATAGTAAGTATCTTATTTATTCGAGTTATAACTTCCTAACTAGCCTATTCCCCTCTACTATTTAGTTCCTTTATATATAGAGGGGTTATTCTAACCTCTATTCTTTCTATATAGGTCTAATCCTTATATCCTATATAACTTATAAGTGAAATTACTAACCTCTTAACGTCTTATCTAATTTTATAAATAGAAAGTCCCTTCTATTAAGATACCTATTACTTAAAGGTATATAGAGCGAGTATAATATACTATAGGCTTTATTAATATATAGAAATATAAAGAGCTAACTAGTATATTTATCCTTAATAATAAGGAGCTACTAGTTCTAGTTAAAGCCTTTGGGGTAGTTAAATAAATCCTATATAATCCTATAGTAAGGGTATATTACTTTATCTTCTAACGTTTATCTCAAAACTACCTATTTAGTATATATAACTACGTAGTATTAGTATTATAAGCCTATTAGGCCTTTAATCCTTACCCCCTAAGTAATATATACTAGCTACTCTAAAGCCTTAGGGCTAAGGTACCTGCTTTAGAGGTACTAAAGTATTATATTATCGCTATAGTCTAGTAGTAGTATAAAAGAGGTATACTTATATATTATAAGTATATAGTTCATATTATTAATAATAGTATTAATACTTTAGGGGATCTACTTAGGAATAGAATATAAGGAACGAGGCTTATATTTAAGGAAGGCGAGGTTTACTTTCCTAATATATTTCTTAATTATAACGCTATTCTTATAGGTTCTAAAGCAAAGTATATAGTTATACCCTAAATACTAGATACCTATCTTCTAAAGTAGCGCTTTAGAGATAATATTAATATAAAGGTTCTCTATATATCCTATATTATAAAGTATAAGGTCCTCTATATTCGCGCTTTTTAAGCTATTAAAAGCGTTCTTAATAATCTATATACCTTTTATAATAATTAGATATAAAGCTATTTTAGAATTAACCCGTTCTCTATTATAATACCTAATTAAGGAGGGGATAAGTAGGGACTTATTATTTATAAGGTATATCCCTCTATAGTTATCTAGGACTATAAACTTATATAATATATAAAGTCTTAAGTAAGGGGTTATAAAAATACTTAGGTACTCTTCGTTTAAATTAACTATATTATCCCTAACCTTATTTAAGAGGGCTATATAAAAAGTAACTACTACTATATTAATAGGGTAGCTAGGGGCTATATTAGATTTCTTAAATAAACCCTTATTACCCCCCTTATTATTTTAGTAGTTCTTACCCTTTTAGGGTATAGTATATAGCTAGCCCTTATAAGCGAGTTTAATATAAAGATTAGTAAAGTATAGGTTACTATTTAACTAGTTATAGATCTAAGCTACTTATATATCTATTACTAATATATAGGGGCCCTTTTAGTAATATCTAGTTAAAATAGCTTCTAAGTAGTTATAATTAATACTTAGCTATTAATAGCTTAACTTATATAAGTACTATTTACTACTAGATAAGTTACTAGTTATAGGAATACTTAATAAGTTAGCCTTATCTATATAGCTAGCTAGTATTATAAAGACCCTAGGGCTTTATCCTTATAATCTTAAGTAGAGTATATCCTTATATAAGAGGTTATTAAATATATTAATATATTAGCTTATATTAGAGACTAATATCCCTACTCGCTCTTATTTAAGGATATTTATAATCTCTATATTAACCTAAGTAAGTATAAAGTAATAACTTACTACTTAAAGAAAAGTTTTTAAAGCAAGGGTATTACTTACTTTAAGAAGCTTAAGCTAAGTAATATAGAGATATATACCCCTAAAGTCCTTAATCTAGGTATTAGGATTAATACTCTTATTTACTTTCTCTAGGACTTAGATATACTCCTCTTAAATAGTAATAAGAGTACTAGCCTCGCTTAGAGTATAGTAATATTTAAGATTAATAATAAAGCTATAAAGGGTTATATCCCCTTTAGCGAGAAGTATTATATATATAGGTATAATAATATTATAAGTAATAGTCTCTATAACTAGATAGTTAATCTATTTTAACTCTTAGTCCTTATAGGTTTACTTAGACTTTTATATAATAAGTAAATAAAAGTATTTAAGGTATTATTCCTATATATTTATAGTATTTTTATTAATTATAACTAGGGTAGTTAGAAGCTAAAGGAGTTATAATTTACTTATTATTTATATCTTAGTAATAGACTTAGGAGTAATCCTAGAAGTAGTATTAATAATAGCCTTTTCTAAAGCCTCCTAGTTAAATAGAGCGATATATTAGTTATAAGCGCTCTTCTCTTATAAGTATTAGGTATTAATATCCTAATTTTACTTAGTAATATATATATTAAGAGTTAAGGTTATTAATAAGGTCTTACTTAGATATAAAGGTCCCTTAGGGTTATCTAAGTTAATATACTTCTAGACTCTAGTAGCTTAGGCTTTAGCTTAGATTATTATATACTAAGTAGCGAAATCCTTATATATAATTAGATAGTATAATATTATTATAGTAATAATAAAAGATATTATAGTTAAAGTTATTTAAAAATAGAGGGTTTATAATAATAGAGGATAGTATATAATTAGGAGGAAAGAAGGAATAAGAGAGAGGAAGTTTTAATAAGTACTTTTAGTAGCAAAGGCTTATTTTAAAATAGTAGTTAGGGGTCTAGTTAGAGCTAGGCTTATAACTATAGCAAATAGGATAAGCTACAAAAGTGGAACCATACTTGCGATAGTGCAATTGCGGCTTATATACGTATCACGACATAGTCTCAGTCGAGGGGCACTAGTTCATTCAAAAGAACTATCAGTGGGCTGCAGAGACATAATTAACCTGTGACCCTAACAGGAACCCTTCTGCAATGATTCAAGAACACCACCATCATGCAATGTGGGGTTTGAGTTACATCGTCCGCACTTCATCCAACATCCATCCTCCAACTTGTCCAGTGGCGGCCGAGACCGCTCCTGAACTCCGCACTCCTCACCGATGGACTGTTTATTTCTCCGTTTCCCAAATTACGCAGACCGCAGCAGCACAGGAGCCTAGACCGAGTAATGTTCTATTGCTCACGACTCGATGCCCACGACTCGATGCCACCGTGGAGCTCTACTGACCGAAGCCAGACTTCTGACCGGGATTCCGACTGCCGGGCAGGGATACTGGGAGACGCGGGGTAGCATTGCCAAGCCGAAGACCAGATATTTTGACTTTGCTGCACCCTTCGGGACTGGCTCCTCGCACATCGCCATCTACCGGCAGCCGCTAGAGTGCCACCAACGGTGGTCGTCTCGGATTCCAAGTCCCCGTCGAGACCACAGACGGATATTGCATGCCGTGGTCCCCCACCTGGATGGCTGCGCATCTGCTGAACCAGGACGGCGAGGCGGTGCATATAGAAGAAGCGCCTCTTCCTGCTTCTTCGTCCACCACCGTCTCCGCCGCCGCTACTGCTACTGTCGCTGCCACGAAGGACTCCCGGTACGGCTTCTCCCAGTTCTTCGACGGCATAGGCCTCTCCAGCGGCAGTCTCAGCCTCCCCTCGCTCCAACAAGTCGCGCTCTGGTTTCACGCCGCCGCGATGTCTCTCGTCAACGTAGACCTGAGTGCCCTGGCCACCGGCGGCGCGGGCTACCTCGCCTCCATCAACGCCGCCAACCTCTCCGTCCCGGCCATCTCGCTGCTCGCCTACGAGCCCGCTTTCGCCGATGTCATCGGCGCCAACGCCACGGCCCGGAAAATCGCCGACCTGCCGTGGCAGGCTTTCCACGAGGGAGGCGTCTACAACAAGAAGGAGAACGCCATGTACATCGCGTCGAACTACCAGTCGCTCGCGGACAACATCAACGTGACCATCCTCTCCCTCGACGACCTGTCCGTCCGCAGCTCTCAGTTCCCGGACCTCGCCCAGGCCAACGGCGGCACGTCCTACTACCCCGCGGGCGCGGACCAGTCCGCCACGCCGCCGATGCAGGTGTGGTGCGACGAGGGCGACTTCGACGCCTACTCCAAGCTCGTCGCCGTGGACCCCAGCACGAACAAGTCGCAGCCGCTGCTCGTCGGCTACAACGGCCGCAACTTCTCGTCCCTCAACGACGTGCGCCAGCACCCGGTCACGGGCGACCTGTGGTTCACCGACGCAGAGTACGGGCTCTTCCAGAACTTCCGCCCGGCCCCGCAGATGCCGACCCAAGTGTACCGCTTCGAGCCGTCCACGGGGCGGGTGCAGGTCGTGGCGGACGGCTTCAAGCAGCCCAACGGCCTCGAGTTTTCGCCCGACTCCAAGACCCTGTACGTCTCGGACACGGGGGCGCAGACGTACACCGCCAACCTCACCGGCCCGGCCAGCATCTACGCGTTTGACGTTGTCGACGACAGGCGGCTGGCCAACAGGCGGACGTTCGCGTATGCCGACTCGGGCTTCCCGGACGGGGTGCACGCCGACACCGACGGCAACGTGTGGGCCGGCTGCGGCGACGGCGTGCACGTCTGGAACCCCGAGGGCGTGCTCCTGGGCAAGATTCACGTCGGAGAGGTCTCGAACAACTTTGCGTTTGCGCCGGGCAGGGTCTTTGTCTTCTCCAACTACCGCCTGTGGGTTGTCGAGGGCATCAAGGCGCTCGGCAGGGAGGTCTGCAAGGACTTTGGGCCGGACAGCGATCCGAGGTGCCGTCGGTGAAGTTGTGGTCCAGAGACTGGATCGAGATGTTTTAGAGTTAACCGCCCGACTAAGGTTATCCTGTAGCCGGAGCGCATAAAAATAAGTCATCAGACGAGTGAAACACCCACGGTGTTTGCCGAGGCCCACTGATGCTTTGTCGGCGGACCGTCTGACCAACCTTCTCACACCTCCTGCCCAGCATTGCTTCGCCTTAGTGTGTCTTGCGTGTTTATCTTTTTGTCAAACAGGGTGAGGCTTTTGCAGAACCTACATAGCCTTCAGTACTTCTGAAGCCTTTCTCTGTTCTTAATAATGAATAGGCGGGTGTAATACTCTAAGTGCGTTGCTCGACCTCCAGGGGATAGACTTGAGGGACCCAAAAAACTTCCAAGTCACCGGGGCGCGTACCAAAACAGTCTTCACCGCGGCGTTTCATGCTAAGAGTGATGGCCAGCTTGCCTCGTGCAAAGCCAGAATATCCATGGGCTGCGTTATGCATGGGGTGCCTGTCCATTTTGTTTTGGAAGGTTTCTTTCCCCGCATGGGTGCATACGTGAGAGGACGCCAGCGTTGTTCAAATCGACCTCTCACGACTGATCCAATTATTTATTCAGATTCCTTTTAGCTTGCTTCTTGAGATGAGGGGACGAACTTGGAAGAGATAAGAAAATTTGTTTGGGAAAACAAATCCAGGAAAAACAAAAGTAGAGGAGAGAAAAAGAGACCCCCTTCCATGATTTGGTCGATCAAGTCTGTCTTCTGATCCCTGGCCGACTGGCTCGAGATCTCTACATGCTCTATCCTTGGAAAAATTAAGTTATCGTTTCTTTCACCTACGAGAACCTTTTTGTGAAGATCAAATGCCTAGATATTATGAATAAAAACTGGGGTTACTAAATGGTTAAAATCAGGCAAAGTTATCTGCTACCTGCTTCTCTGTTGAAAAGCCAGTATTAGCAGGTGTAGACGGGAGACTATACAAAACAACCGTGGAAGATACAGCATACGACCAGGACCCGTTAAGCGCAGCAAAAGATGCGCCGGACCAATCTGACAAGACCGCTGGTGACCTCAAGAACATTACTTGTGTACGTGCTAGCCTAGCTCACCGGGTGGTCTTGGCAACATGCTTGCGGTGCGGATGAGGGTAAGCGATGTTGACCGAAAAGGGAACATCTGAGGTGATATACTGCGGCTATGATTTAGGCAATTAAGGGCAGGCCAGGAGCCAACATCGGTGCTTGTCTACAGTCTCCAGTTGATATCATGTTGCTGCGACCCAAGAGAGGTAATGCCAGTTCTGCTTGCGTTCTTGATTATAAGGATGTAATGACCTTTATCTTCCGCCGGGTTTCCCCCCTTGTTTTGAAGTTACCAAATGATTGATTGCTGAGAATCTCTAAAATCAATCGCGACCTGCTTGCCATTTGCGGAAACCCTCTCACCTCGTGTTACTAGCGATGCCAACAGCAGATCATCGGGAACTTGTTTCTTTTTGGGGTCTCGGATAGAGGCCTGGGTCTATTTCGCGTCGATCCGGTAGTGTCCCGAAAGCGAACGGGTAAAGTGTGGGAGCCGTCCCGCGGGGATGCAAGGGTAGACTACCCAGCTAGGCATTTCGAGAAGACGGACGATGATCCACCGAACAGCAACATGCAACGGGATGACATGACTCCGCCTGGGATGAGACGAACCGTCTCGATCGGGAAGATCTCAGCGGCGACGAACTCCCATATAAGGATCGCGAACAACGAGTCGAGATGGTGGAAACTTGATCACGGCTAAGTGCGCGTGTCAGACCCGACAGTCTTTCCATCCAAGATGCAGCTGACGAGCCTCTTCCTGCTGGCCTCCAGCTTGTTTGTCGCAGCCGGCACCGCGGCCGCGAGCATCAGGTCTCCCCGGGCCGACACTTTCACGAACCCGGTCCTCTACGAGGACTACCCCGACAACGACGTCTCCGTCGGACCCGACGGCGCCTTCTACTACTCCGCCTCCAACTTCCACTACAGCCCCGGCGCGCCCATTCTCCGCTCGCTGGACCTCGTCAACTGGGAGCCCGTCGGCCACTCCATCCCCCGCCTGACCTTCGGCGACGGCTACGACCTGCCCCCGGGCGGCCCCCACTCCTACCGCGGAGGCACCTGGGCCTCGACGCTGCG
The DNA here is from genome assembly GCA_036785755.1 of Colletotrichum ledebouriae. NCBI lineage: Eukaryota > Fungi > Ascomycota > Sordariomycetes > Glomerellales > Glomerellaceae > Colletotrichum > Colletotrichum ledebouriae. The sequence goes on along the minus strand of JAVHLU010000725.1, from coordinate 37,086 downwards.
GTACAGGGAGAGCAACGGGCTGTGGTACTGGATCGGGTGCACCAACTTCTGGGTCACCCGGGTCTTCACCGCGGAGGACGTCGAGGGGCCGTGGAGCGACCGCGGGGTCTACGGATGGGACGGGCTCTGCATGTACGACAACGGACTGCTCATCGACGACGACGACACCATGTACGTGGTCCACGGCAACGGCAAGGTGAACGTGTCGCAGCTCAGCGCCGACGGCCTGAGCGTCGTCAAGTCGCAGCAGGTTCTTCAGGCCTCGGACGTGAGCACGGAGACGGTCGAGGGAAACCGCATGTACAAGATCAACGGTACGTACTACATCCTGAACGACCAGCCGGGATCCACGACCTACATCTGGAAGTCCAGCAGCCCCTGGGGGCCGTACCAGTCCAAGATCCTCGTGCAGAATGTCGCCCCTCCCTTGGACGGCGGCAACTCTCCCCACCAGGGCAGCCTGGTCAAGACCAAGGACGGCAACTGGTACTACATGTCATTCACCTGGGCCTATCCCGCCGGTCGCATGCCGGTGTTGGCGCCGATCACCTGGGGCGCGGACGGCTTCCCTGCTCTCGTCAAGGGCTCGGACGGCGGCTGGGGGTCCTCTTATCCCATGCCGCTCCCGGCCCAACCCCTCTACAACTGGACGCGGACATACAGTTTCGAGAGCGAGCTCGGCCCGACCTGGGAATGGAACCATAACCCCGACGTCGCCTCGTACTCCGTCGGCAACGGCCTGACGCTGAAGACCGCCAGTGTCACCGAGGATATCTATTCTGCTCGGAACACCCTCACCCACCGCATCCACGGCGAGTTCCCCAAGGGCACGGTCGAGATCGACTTCAGCAACGTCGCCGACGGAGACCGCTTCGGACTGGCGGCCTTCCGCGATCAGACCGCCTACGTCGGCGTCTACCGCACCGGGAACGAGTATACCCTCAAGGCCGTTCATGGCATCACCATGGATGAGTACTCGGGAACCACCACTTCCAACGGCACAGAGGTGGCGTCGGCGGCGGTTCCGAGCGGCGCGAAGAAGGTCTGGTTCCGGGCGGAATTGGACGCCCGGCCCAACGGGACGCGGGCTGCAAACTTCTTTTACAGCTTCGATGGGGTTTCTTTCTCCGAGTTTGGGCCGACGTACGAGCTGTACACGGGCTGGGCCTTCTTCATCGCGTACCGGTTCGGCATTTTCAACTACGCTACCACGGCTTTGGGTGGCTCGATCAAGGTTGAATCGTTCACAGCGGCTTAGGGTCAGATGCCCACATGTATCTCCGTAACGTAGTTAGCACACTGAGTCCTAGTACGCAATGACAGCAGTTGGATAGGGTCGAATCTGGACCTATTTTGTGCTCACTCAGGAGATGTAGTTCGAGGTGACACTCTCACAATGTTTTCCTCCTTCAGCCTATGCGCAAAAAGGACAATCCCCTTCACAGCAAGTCTCGCAATCGTATCACCTCCCTCCAGCCTGGGATTGAAAGAACACACCACGAGCGAGGTCGGTTCTGTTTTTGACGGGATAGCCCGCAGACAATCCAGGAGATCTTGGCTGTCCAACCCACCGGGTGAGGGCCAGTCGCTCGCACGGCCAAGTGACTCGTCCAGGACATCAAAGTCTAGACGAACATGCGTCTTGCCGAACCCTTTGCGATCCAGCCTGACGTCTCAGCTCCTTGCCGAAATCAACCGTGCTCGAGGCATCACGCCAGACCACATCCACGCCGGCCTCCGACGCGGTGGTCGTAGGGACCGACGTTGTATTTGGTGACGATGATTGTGATTGAAGTGAAGGGCATGCTTGAATGTGGCATGAGAGACGGGACAAGTCTTTGGATGACTCTTCCAAATGTCGAAGATGGTAAGTGACGTTGAGCTAGTCACCTTATTCAATCACCGTAACTCTATTACTCCTCAAAGACAAGCCGTCAGCTTCGTCTACGAGTCGCACGTTCAAGCTCTGGCTGGAGAGCGGAATAGAATTTGCGCATTATCAATTGCCGGGCACGTACTTTGCTAATTATCAATCATCCCCCATTTCAGGAACAGCTCCGTGATGGATGTTCTTGTGGATTTTGACCAAGATGTCTCGACCAATGGTGTAATGACAGATCCTATTATCCACCATAGCTCCCTTCTGGGACTGCCGAGAAAAACCTGTTCAAATATTCCTTGCAGAATGTGGCGTGTGGCGCTGACTTGCTAGATACAGCGAACAAGGCAGCTTACTCCGGTACTTGAAGGCGGGGGGTGGGGGGGGCTTCTCTCCAGCAACACATACATCCCGCTTCACATGTCATGAATGACAAGAAAGGGGATCGTCGGCGTCATCGCGTCTCCGCAGACCGCTCCGGAGCACACCACACGGACGGGCAGAATTTCCTCGTGTCTCTGCGGGTGCGGCACGGTTAGTCGTAGGACTCTGGATGGCACGACTGTCGGGGCCCTGACAAGCCGTGATGAGATGTCCCGGAGCATCGGGTAAGTCAGACACTATGCGGCTTCAAATGGTACACACGGAGCCAACCATCCGAGCTGTGAAGATCCCTTTTGACCCGCAGGTTTCAGGGCATCACCAGACGCCGGTGAGGCGGATGTGTTGGTGATGGCGATGCCCGTCGGTGTGGCCATTCCGCATCATAGCAACTGCAGCAGATCTGACGGACGAACCTCATCTGTCGTAGTCAATGGAACATTGTGACCGCCCTCTTGGCGCAGAACAGTCTGATATAAACGAAAGGCAGATAGTGGCGGCTCTCGACCGTAAATCAGAAGCGTCGGCCCCGGAAACTTGACGCACCCCGATACGTCAGCAAGAGAATCAGATATCATCTGAAAACGGGCCCAAACAACTGCAGCGAGCATTTCCTAGTAGAACTTGCACAACTCAGCCTAAGTCTTCCGACAGACGAATAGCGCGTGCGTATCTGAGGACCATGCAGGCTCGAACTCTTATGCTCGACGGCTGGCTATCAACGGCAGAATGCTAACTTGTGCAGAGCGAAACGCCGCATGAAACTGTGGCTGGCAGCTTTTGCAATCTCAAGCTCTGGGCCTGGGATGCATCTACAGCTGCGTCAAGCTCGGGACACATGTTAGTGGTTTAACATACCTCCCAAGCGGTCGGCGCAGGCGAAAAAGCCTGCATATTTCCATGTCTACTAACATCACGAGAGAGGAATATCGTAGGCCATGCCGCAGGACGATGGCATTGTGCGAGACGAGAACATTTGCGTGCAGTATCGGTTCTGGCAGACCGCACCCACGGGCAAGGCTTCACGACACGAATAAGCCTGTTGGCCGTCTCAGACGACCTCCTAGCGACAGCCCACGGCGAACGAGACGTGTTGATCTGAAATCTTGCGCGTGACGGACCGCCTCGGAGGATCGATGTCGACATTGTCACAGACCGCATCACGGGAACCGCGTTTTCGCCGGCTAGCAACAAAGTCATCGCGCTCTCGCGCCAGCTAGGTGCGGAGCTACGACTGGGCAAACAAGATAGCGGAGGCGATATTCCAGACCGGCGCGGACATTCACTCGGTGCAGTTCTTACCGGGAGGGAGACTGTTGACGTGGGTGTCGGCCGGGTGCATCGACTTATGGGAGACGCCGATCAACGCCCATGTCGTAGGAAGACCAACGGGCTACCCGTGGCTAGATTCTCATTCACACCGGACTCGAGACGTATCGCCGCGCTCGATCGCGCAGGGAGAAGGACCACGTGGGACGTCGGGACGTGGCCGTTGGGACGGCGTCGGTCGGGAGGCGATGCAACTCGTGGCGGACGGTCGGCGCGTGGTGGCAGCGTGTCGATAAACAAATGGGACAGGTCCTTGGACGTGGCGATTGACCCCGTGGTGGCCGGAGAACGGGAGTCGCGCGGAGCTCGAGATGAACGGATGCGTATTTGCGTGTCGGCCTCGGAAGGGGGCCTTCGTCGTGTCGGACGGCAGGAGGATGTGGACGCGCGGTGTTGGGAACGGTGTTGGTCTCGATCAGTCGACGCAGGGCATCGCGAAGACGGGCAAGGCGCCGCTTGTCGTGGCTGGCGCGATCGCGGTCGGTGATCGGGTGACGGTGACGCAGATTGCGAACGGGAGGACGACGGTGTGGCAGTTGACTAGGAATAGCAGCCTGAGGTAGAGCGTCAGGAGGGCTCGGTCGCGGTTGTATGCAGTGAGCGAGTAAGGGATGCCCTAATGATTAACGAATTCCGTGTTATCGTGAGGCCGGTGTGCCCTAAGGTACGGTACCTATGCAATTATAGTGAAGAAGATAAGGAATCTCGTGATGATACCGACGATCGCAATAGATTGTCCGTAGCGACGTGTGCAGACCTTGTGGTACTACTCCCACTGAATACATACAACCCAGTTGGAAGGGTGGCCGAGTTGGTTATGGCGCCAGGTTAAGGTCAGCTTAACATCTGTTTCCTGGTGGGGCAACCCGCGCGAGTTCGAGTCTCGTCCCTTTCATTTTTTCCATCCGTTCAACTCACCTCAACTTCTCATTTCGTGGGTGTTTCTCTTTCCTGATTCTGCCCATTCGGGAGATGGTCGCCAGTGCGCGGTTTTCGTTTCGATCGGGACAGAGGATACTTAGGCCGCCGAGAGAGTGGAGCTTTCGCTCACGGTTTGAGGTAGGCGGCGTGGGGCTTTCGGATACGAGGGACCTGTGAGAAGTTTGCAGTGGTGGGGCCGGAACCGACGAAACCCCGTCGACCAACCAGCGCCGTTCTCCAGCATGCACGGACTGTGTTCGCGCCCGAATCATTCCCGGTAGTGGATCCGGCGCAATACCCGCTGTTGCCCCCCTTTACCGGACGTCCACCGACTTCGACTGAGGATTGCTGCGTTCTGACTGGTCGGTTCGTCGCCCCCACATGAACGTTACACTCGCTGAAATTGTTGGAACGCGCCGTCATTTAAAACCCCCAAAAAATTTGAACCGCTGCAGCGCTAGCTTTGGGGGCCACTGGGCCCGATTCACAGGGGGCGAGCCCGCTGCCACTGTCTGCATAATAGCGCATTAGCAGGTACAAGGGCCTCCTGTGTAAGCCGAGGTGCACTGAATTGCGGCATTTTGAATGTCTTTCGCTTAGGAATTGCTGCTTGCATACCAACGACATCGCCCGAAGAGAGGCTGCTATAGACATGCTTGAAGAGAGACTTGAAAGTGACTTACTTGGATCAAGTTGGAGCTTGACCAAAGCAATCCTTGGACTCCAAAGTCCCTCTGTGTCAAGCGGGCTTGCTGTGCAGCCTGCTCCGCACTGCCTTGCGGCCCTGTTTCTCTGGTCAACTCGCTGTCTGTCTACTTCATTTCGTAACTGTTCGTTAGTCCCTCCCTCCCTTGTCGTCGTTCTGTTCTGTTGCGGTGGATGCGTGTCCTGTCGGTCCGGCGCGTATAACGCCTTCCTGTCCGACCTCAACGTTGCTGACCTGGGAACCTGGCAAAGCCTCTCCTCCCTGCCAGTTGGTCCTTGAGTCCACATGTGATCGGTAACGCGGTGTAGTGTACTGTCCGAAAATTGGAATCGTTGCATGAGTGCTTGAGCCGTTCGCGTGGTCTGGCATAGTGATGAGTTTGTGACAGTCGTATTCCGCCCTGGCGCTGTTGGAATCTAGCGGTACATGTTACCGTCAATCAGCGTCTGACGACTCTTGTTGACAACGCAACATGATCTTATCATGTCCGATGGATATCTGGTTGTCCTTCATCCACGTCCAGAGCGTGTGTGTATGAAGAACTTTCCCTGATCCTTTGAGATAAGCCAAAGCCTGGGGACCGACGCCCCCACGCAATTCCCCTGTTCGACCTAAAGTCTCACCGAGATTGACAGGCACTCGTGTAGAGATTCTAGCGAGTCTGGCAGGATTATCATGCTATCTTTTGTCGGTCGCTTAGCTCGTTTGTGGGGCCCGTTGTCGTCGGGAAGACTGTCATCTGACGATAGAACCAGGACTCTGATAGTTGACATTTGGTGACATGTCATGTCGGAGAATGGCGTTCTTTTCAGTGTCCCGTGTCCCGTGTCCCGTGTCCCGTGAGACTGTCAGATAGACCGATGGGCTGTCAGGGAACGTCTCTCAGTCGATTGTATCTGCCGGTGAACATCTGACGGCCATTGACTGCGCTCGGGGGGATGCGTCATCGACATCGGTGTATCGGTATCGAAGCCATGTTTGTTGAGATTGTCTTGTTGGATTCCGTAGTCACCAGCCGCGGCTCGGTAACGTGTCTCCCTTGACAAGCCCTTTGCGGTTGACGCTATCTTGCGATACGTACCGAAACCTGTCCGTACGCCTCACGTATTCGATCTGAAGTTGTCGTTTAACTGGCCGTGGAGTCAAGTATCGGTGGCTACAGAGCCAGGTGTGTATCTCGGTGTCGATTCACTGTGCATCCTCAATGAGGCCACTTGCAGAGTGTCGTCGGCGCCCTTCGCCTCAAGGTGTTGATAAAGATGTCGTCTCGGGAATCGCTTGTTGCAGTGAGTGCAAAAAGGAGAGGTAACGAGAACACCACGGTTTTAAGTAGCCTTGCAGAAGCTAGGAAGCACTCGGAATGTGCGAATGTGCGAATGTGCGAAAGTGCGGAGGATTGAAGCCAGAAAGTTCCTTCCAGCCGAACATTTCCAGAAAAGGAGCAGCACCTGAGATCATTGTTGATGCTCATTGGCCGCCTCCCAGATTTGAATCGGCCCTGCCACCGACACTGACAGGACTTAGATGGTCTCTCAGACTCTACTATCCATCCATCGCTCCCCTTCTCTCTCCCGCATCATGTTGCATCCCGTTCTCGTCCACTGCCATGTCAGTCTTGGCGCGTCGACTCTACTCAAGGAACCACAGCGGGGTGCATGCCGTCCCTCCCCATGTACCTCGCCAACTGCCTGTCGAGATGCACTGCACCGCGGAGAAGTTGCGCGCAGATCTCCCTCACCAACCAGTCGTCTTGTCATGTCGTTGGACTTCACGCCCCCAGATGCGGCTCAATCCATGGCTAATCTTGTGCCGGGGGGCGCTAAATCATGTTTGACATGACGGAAGCGAGGGAAGGGCCGCATCCCGGCAGGCTGCGGGCGTCGACACGCGCATCGAACAAACAGACTTACCGACTACCCGGCTTAGATCACTCAATCCGACACTCCCTTGTTCTGCAGTGTCCCATGTCCTCATTCATGTCCTTCGGAAAATACGGCCAGCCTACGACATTCGAGACCCTTTTGCTGTGTCGCGGATCTCCAACACCATCGCCAGCCTTTCCTCGGTCAGCTCGGTGAGCGCCTCGCCATCCCCACTTCACCCAAGGCCATCTCGATCCTCAGCCCAGAACGACACCTGTTTTTCAACCCAGCACCAACCATTCTGTGATCAGCCATCGGGCTATGGGAGGCCACGAAGTTTAACCCAATGCAAGGCTATCATCCCATCCATTCCTCCATTTCAGCCTTTCCCCGGATTCGATACGTATCGATACGTATCGCGAGTACGCCCCTCATGTTCAGCCTGCCACAGGGTCTCAGGGTCTCAGGGTGCAATGGCGCCATCGGTGAGGCTCCCGGAAGACCCAGGTGGGCGGGACATACACGAGTAGTGTAGACAATGTGCCTGTCGCGTGCGCTGCGATCGGGCGCCGTCCCCCAGTTGAGATTCCTCCACCAAGAGCCGCCGGGTTTGGCCCAGCGGCAGGCCGACGGTGTGCGGCGTCCGGGTGTTACTTTTTGACGACCATCTCGTCTCGTTTTCCGTTCCAGGACTGGCTCTTCCAGTCGAGTCTTGACGGCCAACATGAGTGGACAGAGAGGCAGCCACCGACGATTGTCAACACGACAAGTATCTCACCCGCCGCATGCCGGCGTAGAGATACTCTTACGTACGATTCGAAGCAAGCACTATGCCCTCTGCGGTAGGTGGATCTGAGAGCCACTCAGAACCACATCTCACGGGAGCTTCGCGATCCTAGCGGGCTTGGTCGTGTCGGGGTGGTGTGCGCCGTTCCCCTGCTCATGCAATGATACAGCCTTGGGACATCCTTGAAAGCCCTCGTCGACACCGGGGAGAAGACGGGGGCTCCCTGACTTTGCGTCTCCATCCAACTCCAGTCTCCTCCATTCTCTCCATTCTCTCTCCATCCAAGCGCGCCCCGTTTCTCTCTGCCTCAAACGCTCACTCGCCAGCGTTACGACCGCCAACCGTGTCGTCCTCCAGCCGGTAGTGTTCCGAATTTTCTGCTTTTTCTGAAAAAAGCAGTGCTTTTATATTAGCTAAAAAAGCAGAAAAGTGGGGTATTGCTTACTACCTTACCTAACGAAGCTAGTATAAGGCTAACCTAACCTAATAATTATAGTTAGGCTAACTTTTAGGCTCTTTTTTTCCTCTTATAATACCTATTATATTATGATTACTAATAACGTTGCGATAATATTATTATTACTACTAATATTATAATAGCTTTATAAGGCCTTAAATCTACTATTATTAAGTAGTATTTTCGCCTATACTACGAGTATAATAATAGGAGCTAAAAGGAGTAGTATAAATACTATAGCTAGGTTACTATAGTTAGTATCTCTTAATAGCAGAAGCACCTTAACTACTATAATATTTACCTCTAATATTAAACCTAAACCTAGCTACTTATTATATTTCCCCTTATAACTATAATTAGTAATAACTTTAGTAACCTAATAAACTAGCTAAATTATTATACTACCCTTGCTATCTTTACTAATAGTTACTCCTTTACCTTCTATAAAAACAACTAGACCTATAACTTTAGTACTATCCTTTAACTTAGCTAGAAGCTGCTATTATCTTGTAGCTTCTATAAGATATATTTACCTCGTATTTATAATAACTACTACTATAAAGTTAAAGCTATTATTAAAGCTTCGCCCTATATTAATATAACTTTTAATAGCTCTAAAGATAATAATAATAATTATATTATTAATATCTCTATTATAATACTAAGTAATAGTACTTTCTTCTAGTATATATAAGAAACTACTAACTACTCCTATAGCGTAGTATAGAGTACCTAAGAGCTCCTTCCTATCCTTAAAGAGATCTCTACTATTAAGAGTATTCCTAACCTTAAGTAGATTAATAGCTTTATCACTAATATAAATAGTATAAGAAGGGCTCTATACTAGGATATTACTTATTAACTAAGCCTTAAGTATATTATTCCTATCCTTTATAACTCCTATAAGCTAAACCTTCTTATAAGTAATATTATAAAGCTATCTATATAGTAGCTAATTATTAAGAAGGTATTAATTATTATTAGTTATTTCTATAACTCGAAGTTATAGTTAGCCTACCTCTAGTAAGCCTAAGTTACTATTTATAATAAGCCTAAAGCCTTACTTACTTCCTCTTTTACTTAATAGAGAAGTATAGAGCGTTATTTATTATTAGTATTCTATTCAAAAGGTCCCTCCTTAATTATATCTACCTTAATAATATTACTAGCTAGCAAGGCTCTATTATAAGGGATAGTAACCCTAGTAGTATTACTATACTAATTATTATTATTAGTAATAAATCTTTCTAGCTCTATATAGGTACTCTTATTAACCTACTTAAGCTTATTAGTAAGGCTATTAAGACTTCGGAATCCAATTAATCCTATACTAGTTATATACTTACCTATTAAGAGGGTATTTAATACTATTATAAGGCCCGCTACGCTACTAATATATACTAAGTTAACTAAGCGGAGATATTTAGAGGATTTAATACCCGCTAGGCTAAATGAGTAACTAAAATTAATATTATTACTACTACCCTCCTACCTACTAATATATTATATATATTTAGTAATAATAAGTAGGTTATAATATTTAATTAGCTAGAGAGATTTAACCTAATTACTACTTACTATAACGCTTATTATATTAAGATCCTCGACTTATATATAGTTATAAGCTACGAGGGGTTAGACCCGAGTTTATTTAATAAGAGGTTACTATAATACTATTTATTTAAGCTAAAGAGGAAAAAGGGAAGTTTTCCTCTCTAGTAGAGATTTCGCTAGTTTATAGGGAATAACTAGGTAGGCTTTAAGTAAGCCCTAGGTAGCTCCCTAAGGTAATAAACCTAGGTAAAAGCTTAGGTAGGCTTAACCTAGGTATAGCTTATAATACTATCCCCCCTCCTAGCTAGTCCCCCCCTAGGTATAAGCTAGGTTACTATTATTATCTATAACTAGCTTATATAGGGTTTTATACCTATCTATTATAGTAGTCTCTATAATAGCTTCTATAAGCTCCTAGGTAGGCTCTATATACCCCTCTTACTTAACTAGGACCTCGCGCCTCTACCCTCGCCTAACTACTTTCTATTATACTATATATATCTCCTCTATATATTACTTAAATTCGCTATTATTAGCTATAATTAGTAGTAGCTAGGGGTCTATCCTTATTTATATAAGTAAGGGGTCCTCTAGTACCCTCTAGAGGAGATCTATATAAAACCTCGGGTAGATATTACTAAGTATATCTAACTTAATAATATATAAGCTTAGGACTCCTATTATAATATATTTATAATATAACTATAATAGCTTCTTACTAAGCCTAGGGCTCCTATAGTTAGCTATTAAAAGCTAAACCTTATTACCTACTTAATACTATTCTATAAGTATCTTATATTAATTTATATTCTCCTTACTATATTATTAAGTAGCTATAATACTTATTTAAATAATGTTTACTACTTCTTATAATCTTATTACTAAGAGGGTAGCTATTATATCCCTAAAGAGTATCTTCTCTACTACGTTATCTATAATAAGTATAGGGTTAATATATATAAGAGACTAGTGCGGTAGCTAGCCTATATAAGCGCATATATAGTCTATTCCAGCACGAAGTACGCGGAATAGCGGATCTTTTATATATATAGCGTAATTAGTTATTATATCGCTATAGTATACTACCCGAAGCGTTATAATTTTCTACGCACTTCGTGGGTCTTCTGGACTTAGCTCTTTTAGCTATATAGAGGTTAGTAGTTCGAATCCCGCTAGGTACCTGCTGTGGTATAATAACGATAGATAAGTAGGCTATGCGCTAGCGTAGTCCTAAGTTAGGCTTAGAGGGTATATACGTAGCGACGTTAGTTATATAGACCTCGGGGTCTATATATACTTATCTATCTTATCTCTAATCCGCTTAAGGGACTAAGCGGTTAGAGTAGGGGGTAATTATAAGAGACTAGTATAGTAGCTAGCCTATATAAGTATATATATAGTGTATTCTAGCACGAAGTGCGCGGAATAGCGGATCTTTTACGCATATAGCGCAATTAGTTATTATATCGCTACGGCACACTACCCGAAGCGTTATAATATAGTACTTATATTCTAAGAAGAATAGCGAGAGTCTAGTTATCTTACTAACCTTATTATAAAGCGCTAGCTAAGTAATAAGTAAGAGCTACCCCTAGCTATCCTATACCTAGGTTATAAATACCTATAGAATAGCTTATATCTCCTAGTTCTACCTCTTCGTATTACTATTAGTTTATAAGTAGTATATAATACTTAATAGCCTCCTTATACTAATAAGGTAGTAGAATTTAGCTTAGAAGTAGCTTACTTAATTAAACCCTTAATTACTAATAATACTATATAAAAACCTATAAAACTAGAAGTAGGAGGTAAGGAACTAGTAGGTATAAGCTTCTACCTCTATAATACCTATCTCCTCTAATATTACTAACTTACCTAGCCTATTTATTATAACCTATAAGTATTAGCTAGCGTTATCCTTTATAAGTAATAAGTCTATAATAAAGTCTATTAAGAGGTCTAAATATAAGTAAGTAGGTATTAGTAAGGGCTTTAGGAAGCCCCTCTTAGCTTACCTTTAGATATATATCCCTCTATAGATATTATAATTCCTTATAAATCTCTATACTATTTATAATTATCCTAGCTAATAGAACTACTAGCTTATTATTTTTAATATACTATTATAGCCTAGGTAAGTAGTTATACTTAAGTTATAGCTCTATTAAATAATCTTTATATAGAGCTCCCCTAGTAGGTTATTATTATCCTCCCCGCTAGGTACCTATAGCTTCCCTTTAAATATTAGCCTCCCCTAACTATTAATATTATACTTACTAATTTAGACCTTAGCTTTAATATCTAATAGGAAGCTCTAAAGCTAGTAAGTAATTATATAGTATATAGCTTTATATATTATATCCTTCTTTATAGTTTCTAGTTATAATACTTATAGTTTAAGGTTACTATTAAAGATTTTAATATCTAGGATATTAGTATAGCCCTTCTAACTTCTCCTTACTAGGGGGCTAGCTATAGAGTCCCTATAGGGGTAAGCGTAGTTCAGTATTAGCTATAAAACCCTCCCCTACTTCTACTTATTATCCTACTCTTATAATATATCCTATTCTCTCTAGGAGAGGGTATTAGGGGCTATTACTTCCTTACTAGGGCGGTATTTAATAATAAAGTTATATTATAATAGCTCCTCTATTTACTAGCTCTAGCGCTCTATAAAGTGCTATTTCTTTATTAAATATTTAAGCCCCTTATAATTAGTTAGTATCTTAAAGGTAGTTATATTATATAGCTCCGCCCTCTATATATATAAGTAAGAAAGAATTACTAGGAGCTCTTTATTATAAATAGGGTAGTTATATTTTATAAGTAAGAGCTTCTATAAGTAGAACGCTATAAGATACTAAGTACCCTCTAGGTTAACTTATAAGAGTACCCCTCTTAATATAAATCCTAAATAATTAGTTTTAATAATAATCTTATCTTCTAGATTAAACTAATAAAATACTAGCTAGGTATTAAAAAGCTACTTAAGCTATAGAAAAGCTTATTCTTAGTTATCTCTCTATTAGAATATTATACTTTTTCTAATAAGTAGTATAAGTAGTTTAATAATATCCCTATATTCTAGTATAAATATATTATAATAGTTTATAAACCTTAGGAAGCTCTAGACCCCCTTTAGAGAGGTAGGGGGTAATTACTTAGTAATTACTTAGAGTTTCTTAGGGTTATAAGAAAGATCCTCTCTTATTATTATAATAAACCTTATATATTTAACCCTCTTAACTAAGAACTTATACTTTATAGGATCGAGGTTTAGCCCTATATTTACTAGCCTCTAGAGGACCTCCTAGACCTTCTTCTTATAGTCTTCCCTCGTTCTATTAGAATAGATTAATATATTATTTATATAAGTAATAATAAAGTTATTAAATAAGGTATTATTAATATATTACTAGAAGCTAGTAGGGGTATTAGTTAGGCTAAATAAATAAACTACTTACTTAAATAACTTATACTAAGTATAGAATATAGTTCTCTCTTAGTATTCCTTTATTACTCTTAACTTATAAAAAGCTATTATTATATCTAGCTTAGTATATTACTTAGCTATACTTACTTAGTATAATATCTTAGAGATTAATAAGAGGGGGTAGTAATCTTTTTTAATAATTATTTTAAAGGCTTTATAGTTAATATAGAAGCGAATTCCTCTCCTTAGCTTCCTTATAAAGAGTACTAGTACTCTAATAAGTAAGCTACTAGCTTTTATAAACCTCTTATCTAGGAGGTCTTATAGGGTTTTTTTTAATACTAGTAGCTCTTCTCTTAATATATTATAGAGGGGGCCCTAAGGGAGTAGTAGCTCTTTTCTATTTAGTCTTAGTATAAAGTTAATTTAGTAGTTTACTCCTAGTTACCTAGGGGGTAATAAATAAGCTTTATTAGGGTTAAATAAGTTAGAAAACTCCCTTAAGACCTAGCTTAGTAGATAATATTATTAATCCTCCTTTAGTTTTAGGTTTAAGGCTTTCTTAATATTAGCTAAGCTAATAGCTTATATTAATACCTTTATAATACCCTCTTAATACTTATTCTATTATCTCGCTAGGTATTAATAGATTATAAAGATTAAGGGTATATTAAAGAACCTTATAGCCCTTATTCCTTTTATAAGGAGCGTTTCTTCTTAATCCTTTATATATAGCCTAACTTATCCCCTCCTATAATATACTTAATAAGCTATAGCGTTATAAATAACTTAGTTCTATTCTATTTAAAAGCGCTCTAAGAGCATACTAAGGTTTAAGCTATTAGCTATATATATAAAGATATACTAAGTATAACCGCTTGTTTCTAAGTTAAATACTATTATACCTAGTATATTACTTAGTAATAATCTACTAAGTATATAACCCCTTATAAGTTAATATCTCTTCTTAATATATAAAAAGTAAAAGTATTAAACTAGGGAAAGATTAATTATTATATAAGTATTACTCCTAATATCTACTAGAGCATAAGCTAGATATCCTCTATTAACTCTAATTTAAATAAAAATAAGCTTATTATTAGCTAGTTATTCCTATTTATATTCTTTCTAACTTAATATCTCCTCTTTAATAAGCTCTAGGGCTTAATTTTTCTCTAGAGTTAGTCGTTTCCTAACTCCTTGCGAGGGGTTAGACCTGAGTTTATTTAATAAGAGGTCGCTATAATACTATTTTATTTAAGCTAAAGAGGAAAAGGGGAAGTTTTCCTCTCTAGTAGAGATTTCGCTAGTCTATAGGGAATAACTAGGTAGGCCCTAGGTAGCTCCTTAAGGTAGTAAACCTAGGTAGAAGCCTAGGTAAGCTTAACCTAGGCGTAGCTTATAATACTATCCCCCCTCCTAGCTAGTCCCCCCCTGGGTATAGGCTAGGTTACTATTATTATCTATAACTAGTCTATATAGGGCTTTAGACCTATCTATTATAATAGTCTCTATAATAGCCTCCGCAGGCTCCTAGGTAGGCTCTATATACCCCTCCTACTTAACTAGGACCTCGCGCCTCTACTCTTACCTAACTACCTTCTATCGCACTATATATATCTCCTCTATATATTACTCGAATTCGCTATTATTAGCTATAATTAATAGTAGCTAGGGGTCTATTCTAATCTATATAGGTAAGGGGTCCTCTAGTACCCTCTAGAAG
Source organism: Colletotrichum ledebouriae (assembly GCA_036785755.1). Lineage (NCBI taxonomy): Eukaryota > Fungi > Ascomycota > Sordariomycetes > Glomerellales > Glomerellaceae > Colletotrichum > Colletotrichum ledebouriae. The sequence goes on along the minus strand of JAVHLU010000725.1, from coordinate 22,051 downwards.
AGGTCTATATAGAACCTTAGGTAGATATTACTAGGTATATCTAACTTAGTAATATATAAGCTCGGGACTCTAACTACTATATATTTATAATATAACTATAATAGCTTCTTATTAGGCCTAGGGCTTTTATAATTAGTTATTAAAAGCTAAACCTTATTACTTACCTAGTACTCCTCTATAGGTATCTTATACTAGTTTATATTTTCCTTATTATATTATTAGGTAGCTATAATACTTACTTAGATAAAATCTATTACCTCTTATAGTCTTATTCCTAAGAGGGTAGCTACTATATCCCTAGAGGGGGCTTCTTTTACTATATTATCTACTATAGATATAGAGTTAGTATAATACTTATATTCTAAGAAGAATAGCAAGAGCTTAGTTATATTACTAACCCTATTATATAGCGCTAGCTAGGTAGTAGGTAGGAGCTACCCCTAGTTATCCTATACCTAGGTTATAAATACGTATAGGATAGCTTATATCTCCTAGTTCTACCTCTTAGTATTATTATTAATCTACAAGTAGTATATAGTACTTAATAGCCTCCTTATATTAGTAAGGTAGTAGAATTTAGCTTAGAAATAGCTTACTTAGTTAGACCTTTAATTACTAATAATACTTTATAGGAACCTATAGAATTAAGAGTAAGAGGTAAGAAACTAATAAATATAAGCTTCTACCTCTGTAATACCTATCTCCTCTAGTATTACTAACTTATCTAGCTTATCTACTATAACCTATAAGTATTAGCTAGTATTATCCTTTATAACTAATAAGTCTATAATAAAGTCTATTAAGAGGTCTAAATATAACTAGGTAAGTACTAATAGGGGCTTTAGGAAGCCTCTCTTAGCTTACCTCTAGATATATATCCCTCTATAGATATCGTAGTTCCTTATAAATCTCTATACTATTTATAATTATCCTAGCTAATAGAACTACTAGCTTATTATTTCTAGTATACTATTATAGCTTAAATAAGTAGTTATACTTAAGTTATAGCTCTATTAGATAATCTTTATATAGAGCTCCCCTAGTAGGTTATTATTATCCTCCCCGCTAGGTACCTATAGCCTCCCCCTAAACGTTAGTCTCCTCTAACTATTAATATTATACTTACTAATTTAGACCTTAGCTTTTATATCTAATAAGAAGCTCTAGAGCTAGTAAGTAATTATATAGTACGTAGCCTTATATATTATATCCTTCTTTATAATTTCTAGCTATAGTACTTATAGTTTAGGGTTGCTATTAAAGATTATAATATCTAGGATATTAATATAGCCTTTCTAACTTCTCCTTACTAAGGGGCTAACTATAGGGTCCCCGCAGGGGTAGGTATAGTTTAGTATTAGCTATAAGACCCTCCCCTACTTCTACTTATTATCCTACCCTTATAATATATCCTACTCCCTCTAAGAGAGAGTATTAGGGGCTACTACTTCTTTATTAGAGTAATATTTAATAGTAAAATTATACTAGGATAGCTCTTCTACTTACTAGCTCTAGTACTCTATAAAGTACTACTTCTTTATAAAATATTTAAGCTCCTAGTAGTTAGTTAGTACCTTAAAAGTAGTTATATTATATAGCTCCGCTTTTTATATATATAAGTAAGAAAGGATTACTAGGAGCTCCTTATTATAAATAAAGTAGTTATACTCTATAAGCGAGAGCTTCTATAAGTAGAACGCTATAGGATACTAGGTACCCTCTAGGTTAACTTATAAGAGCACCCCTTTTAATATAAATCCTAAATAGTTAGTTTTAATAATAATCTTATCCTCTAGATTAAACTAGTAGAATACTAGCTAGGTATTAAAGAGCTACTTAAGCTTTAAGAAGGCTTATTTTTAATTATCTTCCTACTAGAATATTATATTCTTCCTAGTAAGTAGTATAAGTAGCTTAATAATATCCCTATATTCTAGTATAAATATACTATAAGAGTTTATAAACCCTAGGAAGCTCTAGACCCCCTTTAGGGAGGTAGGGGGTAACTACTTAGCAATCGCCTAGAGTTTCTTAGGATTATAAGAGAAACCCTCTCCTATTATTATAATAAACCCTACATATTTAACCCTCTTAACTAAGAACTTATACTTTATAGGGTTAAGGTTTAGGCCTTTATTTACTAGCCTCTAGAGGACCTCCTAGACCTTCCTCTTATAACCTTCCCTCGTTCTATTAGAATAAATTAATATATTATTTATATAAGTAGTAACGAAGTTATTAAGGAAGTCCTATAAGGTATTATTAATATATTACTAGAAGCTAGTAGGGGTATTAGTTAGGCTAAATAAATAAACTACTTACTTAAATAACTTATACTAGGTATAGAATATAGTTCTCTCCTAGTACTCCTTTACTACCCTTAACTTATAAAAAGCTATTATTATATCTAGCTTAGTATATTACTTAGCTATAATTACCTAGTATAGTATCTTAGAGATTAGTAAGAGGGAGTAGTAGTCTTTCTTTATAATTATATTAAGAGCCTTATAGTTAATATAGAAATAAATTCCCTTACCTAGCTTCCTTATAAAAAGTACTAATACCCTAGTAAGTAAGCTACTAGCCTTAATAAACCCCTTATCTAGGAGATCTTATAAGGTCTTATTTAGTACTAGTAGCTCTTCTCTTAATATATTATAAAAGGGGCCCTAGGGGAGTAATAGCTCTCTCTTATCTTATCTTAGTATAAGGTTAATCTAGTAGCTTACTCCTAGTTACCTAGGGGGTAATAAATAAGCCTTATTAGAGTTAAATAGGTTAGGAAACTCCTTTAAGACCTAGTTTAGTAAATAGCATTATTAATTCTCCTTTAGTTTTAGGTTTAAGGCTTCCTTAATATTAAATAAGCTAATAGCCTATACTAGTACCTCTTTAGTACCCTCCTAGTACTTACCCCGTTATCTTACTAGGTATTAGTAAATTATAGAGAATAAGGGTATATTAAGGAACCTTATAGCCCTTATTTCCTTTATAAGGGGAGTTTCTTCTTAGTCCTTTAGATATAGCCTAATTTATCCCCTCCTATAGTATATATAATAAGCTATAGTATTATAAATAACTTAGCTCTATTCTATCTAAAGGTACCCTAAGAGGATATTAGGGTCTAGGCTATTAACTATATATATAAAGATATGCTAGGTATATCTGCTCGTTTCTAGGTTAAATACTACTTTACCTAGCGTATTACCTAGTAATAATCTACTAAGTATATATTTTCTTATAAGTTAGTATCTCTTCTTAATATATAGAAAGTAGAGGTATTAAGCTAGGGAAAGGTTAATTATTATATAGGTATTACTCCTAGTATCTACTAGGGTATAAGCTAGATATCCTCTATTAACTCTAACTTAAATAATAATAAGCTTATTATTAGCTAGTTATTCTTATTTATATTCTTTCTAACTTAATATCTCCTCTTTAATAAGCTCTAGGGCTTAATTTTACTCTAGAGTTAGTTTTTTTCTAACTCCTTATCTTCTTCTAAGGAGTTAGTTACTACTTAGTAGTTATTTATAACCTTATAATATACTATTTCTTTTTTTAAGGTTTTTACTTTTATAACTCTAGGTAGCTAGTCCTCCTTATTAAGGTAATACTAAGTAATATAACCTCTAGCTCTATAAGTATAATAGTTATAGGGGTCCCTTATACCCTTCTAAGGTTATTAGTATTATATTAAGGAGGTGCCTAAGGAGGATCTAGAGTTTTAGTAGTTATAATATCTTACTTCCTTAACTTATAAGATATATATAGCTCTAGTTATATAGATATCCCCTTAAATATCCTTAGTAATAGGTCTCTAGTAAGTTACTAGGTTCTTACTAGTAACCTTCTAGCGCTCTACCTTCTATATAATACTCTAGATCTTTAAGAGCTAGCTATTATAATTAGCTAGTAGGTTAATAGTAATTAGCTAGTCCCTTAGCCTAGGGATAAGAGAGGCCTCTAGAAGTAAGATCTAGACTTAGCTAAGCTAGTTTATACTACTTATATTAGCTAGTATCTACTTAAATCTTAGTAAGAAGGTTACTAGGGATTTATTCTCTTTTTATTAGAAGGTTTATAGTTAGGCTATAGCTTATAACTAGATATTTAGGTCTTTATATATCTAATCTAGGTAGGCTATAAAGTCCTTAGGGTTATCTCCCTTTACCCCCCCTAGCTCTATAGAAGGTAGAGACTACCTACTAGGCTATAATATCTAAGTAGGAGTTAATAAGGTACTATACCTCTATATCTATAGTATAGAACGCCCTATCTATAGTACTCTTATACCTTATTTATTATACTTAGGTAGTATATTCCTTCTACTTATTTAAAAACTTTAGGGGTAGGGGTAGTATCTTCTAGTATACTATACTAGGTATTACTAGTACCTTACTAGTAGTACTTATAGGGGTCTATATAGCTACGCGTTAGCTATTCCCCTACTTAACCTCTTATAACTATTACTAGAGGGACTTTATTACTACTACTAAATTAGCTCGCGATAGCTTATCTTAAGTTTTAGCCGTACTACTATTAACTATTTTACTAACTAGTAGGGAGTAGCGCTTAACCTACTATTATTATTATAATAATAAGCTTAAATATATAAGGGGTTAGACCTAAGTTTATTTAATAAGAGGTTGCTATAATACTATTTTATTTAAGCTAAAGAGGAAAAGGGGAAGTTTTCCTCTCTAGTAGAGATTTCACTAGTCTATAGGGAATAACTTGGTAGGCCCCGGGTAGCTCCTTAAGGCGGTGAACCTGGGCAGAAGCCTAGGTAAGCTTGACCCAGGCGTAGCCCGTAATACTCCTTATTTTCTTCTAAAGAGTTAGCTACTACTTAGTAGTTATTTATAACCTTATAATATATTAATTCTTCTTTTAAGGCTTTTACCTTTATAACCCTAAGTAGCTAGTCCTCCTTATTAGAGTAGCGCTAGGTAATATAACCTCTAGCTCTATAAATATAATAAGTATAGGGATCCCTTATACCTTTCTAAAGCTATTAGTATTATACTAGGGAGATACCTAAGGAGAACCTAGAGTTTTAATAGTTATAATATCTTACTTCCTTAATTTATAAGATATATATAGCTCTAGTTATATAGATATCCCCCTTAGTATTTTTAATAATAGGTTTCTAATAGGTTACTAAGTAGTTACTAGAGACCTTCTAGCACTCTACCTTCTATATAATACTCTAGACCTTTAAGAGCTAGCTATTATAATTAGCTAATAAGTTAATAGTAATTAACTAATCCCTTAGCCTAGGGGTAAGAGAGGCCTCTAGAAGTAAGATCTAGACTTAACTAAGCTAGTTTATATTACTTATATTAGCTAGTATTTACTTAAATCTTAATAAGAAGGCTACTAAGAACTTATTCTCTTTCTATTAGAAGGTTTATAATTAGGCTATAGCTTTTAACTAGATATTTAAGTCCTTATATATCTAATCTAAACAGGCTATAAAGTCTATAGGGTTATATTTTCCCCTACTATCCCTAGCTCTATAAAAAATAGAAATTACTTACTAAGATATAATATCTAAATGGGAGTTAATAAGGTATTATACCTCTATATCTATAATATAAAACGCCTTATTTATAGTAATCTTATACTTTATTTATTATACCTAAGTAATATATTCCTTCTATTTATTTAAGAATTCTAGAACTAGGGGTAGTAGCTTTTAGTATATTATACTAGGTATTACTAATACCTTACTAATAATACTTCTCGGGGTCTATATAGCTATATATTAGCTATTCCCCTACTTAACCTCTTATAACTATTACTAGAGGGATTTTATTACTACTACTAAATTAGCTTATAATAGCTTATTTTAAATTTTAGCTATATTATTATTAACTATCTTACTAACTAATAGGGAGTAGTACTTAACTTATTATTATTATTATAGTAATTAGCTTAAATATATAAGGGGTTAGACCTAAGTTTATTTAATAAGAGGTTATTATAATACTATTTATTTAAGCTAAAGAGGAAAAGGAGAAGTTTTCCTCTCTAATAGAGATTTTATTAGTTTATAAGGAATAACTAAGCAGGTCCTAAGTAGGCCCTAGGTAGCTCCCTAAGGTAGTCAAACTAGGCAGAAGCCTAGGTAGGCTTAACCCGGGCGTAGCCTATAACATAGGCTTATTATTTAACCTAATAACCCCCTTTTAGGCGCTTATATAGAGCCTCCTTATAGCGTAGAAGTATATATAAGTCTAGAAGTTAAAGCTAGCCCTATTAGCGCTATAAATACTAGGCTATATTACTATATTAGTCCTATTAAAAAGAAGCTTTTTAATATATAATTTTATATATAGTTTAGCTCGTATTTAATTAGCTCTAGTAATTACTAATAGGCTTATATTTATATATATATATAGTTAAATATTTAAATATTTATAGGCTTAAGAGGAGGGGTATTTATAGCTAATACTATAGGTAACATAGGAGTCTCTTATAGAGGAGGAGTTAGTATAATTAGAGAGGGATTTTCTTAATTATTATATAGAAGAAGCCCTAGCCCTTAACTTAGAGTTTGTTTAGAGCTAATTAATTTTAGTTTATATAGAGATTACTATAATAAGCGAAATTTGCTTACTTTAGCCTATAAAAACAGTGCTTTGCGTTATATTAACCCAAAAAAGCACGGGGGTGCAGTTGCACCTTCGGAACCCTGCTCCAGCGGACCGCCACTGTCGTCGGGACTCGGGATCAAGACGGCAGGCCGCAGGACACAAGATAGAGAGACTCTCCACGACTCGCGTCTGGCGAACCAACGTCTGCGTGGCGTGGAGAGCCTGCTGCGTTAGTCGGGCGACCCGGGCCACCAACTACGTCATAACGGGGGCAGGCCGCATTGTGCGCATTGATGAGTGCGGTCGAGGATCAGGACAGATGGAGAATTGGAGACCAGTTTCGCGGCCTCAGACGTCGTCGACTTTTCTGATTTTTTATTTTATTTTTCTTTCTTTCTTTCCGACCAAGCCCGCCTCCCGCTCCCTGCTCTCCCCCCTCAATAAAGCGTGGATGAACGTGGAGCGCAAGGCGCAAGGCCATGGGGCATTGGAGCCTCGTTCAACGCCTCGCGCCCCGACGGCTTCTCGGGGTTCATCCTTCTCGGCGCCTGCGGACGAGGGGGACGAGGAGAAATTCTGAGAAGAAACAAGAAAGGAAGCCTGCGCAACGGGTTGCCAATTTGAATACTGTAACTTGCCCAACCGTCGGAATTCGACGCCCCCAAATCCACCCTAGCGGGCCAGCAACATGCGAAAGAAGCTGCGAAGAATGCGCGAAGAATGCCGTCAGCCACGGCTTGGATTCAGTTAGCGGCGGCCAGGAGGCTTGACCGTTGTCGAAGCCGCGGGTTTGGCGTACGGAATGTTGTCCGCAGAATGTACATCAGATCAGAGTCGTCTGGTCATGGATTGACACCCCCTTCGGCGCTTCTTCCCCGACCTGATCCAAGTAATAAGTCGTGCGACACACATGCGCATACCAAGGCCCGAATGGCTCGCCGCCCAACCGGCTGTCAGCTGCGCGGAGAGGCAGATGCAAGGCAGCGCAGGCCAGACTCTGGAATCCAAAGTCTGGATTGAGTAACGCCGACCTGCCATGGTTCACTCGAGGGACGGGCACATTATGCTTTACGCCTGCCGTCAATAGCGCGGGACAAATTACCGTAACCAGGCTCGCAGCCGACACCGTCTGGCTGTACACGCGCTCCTACAGGCCGGACGATTTCGCCTGCTCTTGGCGCCACACCAGATATGGCTTCCGCGATGTTTCGATACTGAGCGGGTAGGTCACAAGCCTGTCTGCCTCTTTGGTCGGCTGCCGGTCGTCTGTCCGTCTTCTCGGCGTTGTGTGCGGTCCTGCGCAGTCAGCTTTACCTGGGAGTCTTCTTCTGCTTATAATCGCTATGCCGCTAGACGTTGCGCGTAAGCGTAAGCGAGCGTAGTTCCTCCCACTCTCTCCCACTCCCACTCTGCTCGGCAAGTCTTGAATGTGTGGGCAGCAAGATTGCTGTGGCACCAATCGAATCCACCGGGGATCCCGAGTCAGACAAGAGCCCGAGATAAACAGACTGAAGTTGAGGGAACCTACACTACAATTCCCGTCCAACACACACGAAAAAGTAGTGTAGCGACAAGGCAGCCCGCCCACGCCCAGCTTCCAATCAGCCGTGGCCCTCACACTGGGACTCCCCAGGGAACAGAATAAGAGACAAGGCGGGCAAGACAACGCCCGGAGACTGAGAGAGCAGACGGGCCACTGGACAGACCTGCAGATGACAGGGGCGAGGCGGCGGACGAGGGGGCAAAGGGACATGGACATGGACAGGGGCATGGGGGTTCTACATACGGATTCTCACACAGACTCCAAGTCACTCCCGAGTCTTGAAAGGTCCCGCCGCGCCGCGCCTACACCCAATGAGATGGACGTCATTTTTTGGTCCCGGCGAACGCGACACAGACAAGCCAACTGATAGCCCGGTTAGGGACTGCACGGCACTCCAGTCGACTCGAATGGAGCTTGGAGGTGTGTAGTGAGAGAGAAGACAGAACTGGACTGCCTCAACTCGATCGAGTCCTTCCCTGCTGGGCCTCTTGCTGTGTCTCTGTCTCGTCTCTTCTTTTAGACCCTTGCCTAGTTTTTGCCTCTTTTTTTTTTCTTCCGTCCTTTTAAACTCTTCGCCTCCCGTTTCCTCGGTCTTGGAATACTTCGGATCAAAACCACCATCAGGTCGATCACTGCCTCCGAATTTTAAAATTCATCCCTTTGACTTTGGTTTTGGCTTCGACACACTGAACCACCAACCCTCATGTCATTTGGAATTATCAGCCCATCTCTCCCTTAACCTTCCTCTTTCTCTCCACCCCGCCGGCCCCTGATCAATCTACCCTCGCGAGTCGACGACTGATAACTTCAATCTAAGGATTTCACATCTAGACGTCCAACATGGCGCATTTTGTCTCTCAAGACCCCGGTGCTCGCGAGCACGATATCGGCCTGGCCAAGGGTGAAGTGAAGGACGGCTTCACTGCCCGTCCCTCTCGCTCAGACGATGGCGCCGACAACATGCTCGAGTCCCTTGGCTACAAGCCAGAGCTCGAGCGCAACCGCTCGACGCTGCAGGTCGCATTCATGTCATTCGTCCTCGCATCCATTCCCTACGGCCTCTCCACCACATTGGTCTACCCCTTGGCTGGCGGTGGTCCCGTCGACATCATCTGGGGTTGGCTCGGCGTGTCCTTGATCATCATCTGTGTTGCCGCATCGCTTGGTGAAATCACCAGTGTTTACCCTACTGCCGGAGGTACTTACCGACTCTTTTTTTTTTTTTTTTTTTTTTTTTTTTTTTTGGGTGGGTGCTCGTTTCTTACAACCCGCTTGATGCCCGGCCGTTCCCTGATATTTTCTACTATTTTTTCCCTTCTCCTTCTGGACTCGCCGACAACCGTCCTCGGACTCCACGTGCTAACTGTTCAACAGGAGTCTACTACCAGGCCTTTATGCTCGCTCCTCCCAGTTGGCGCCGCGTTGCCAGTTGGATTTGCGGCTGGCTCTACGTTGTTGGAAATATTACAATCACCCTCGCTGTGAACTTCGGAACCGCTCTTTTCTTCGTCGCGTGCGTAAATGTTTTTGAGAAAGAGCCGGGTGTCGGTGTCCTCGCCGGCGAGCCTTACCAGGTCTTCTTAATCTTCCTGGCCATCACCCTCCTTTGCAACGCAGTCTCCTCGCTCGGTAACCGCTGGCTGCCCCTTCTCGACGTAAGAAAAGCATTTCCACGAATTCCGTGACTTGTGTGTGAATGTTATACTGAATATCGGTGAACTAGACTGCCGCCATCTACTGGACTTTTGCCGGTGTCATTGCCATCATCGTGGCTGTCCTCGTCGTTGCCAAGAACGGCCGTCACGATGCCGCCTATGTCTTCACCCACTTCGAGGCCAACTCCGGATGGACAAAGGGCTGGTCTTTCATGGTCGGTTTGCTCCATGCCGGATATGCTACTTCCTCGACTGGTATGGTTATCTCGTGAGTTTGCCCCCTGATGGATCACACGTTCTCATTCAACTAACTCTCGATCAGCATGTGCGAAGAAGTCAAGAACCCCTCGGAGCAGGTCCCCAAGGCTTTGGTTTTCACCGTCTGCCTCAACACCATTGCCGGTCTCGTCTTCCTTATCCCCCTCGTCTTCGTTCTTCCCGATATTACCTACCTCGTCAACCTGGCGTCCGGTCAGCCCGTCCCCACCATTATCAAGGACGCCATTGGCAACTCCGGCGGCGCCTTTGGTCTCCTCTTCCCCCTGATGGTCCTCGCCCTACTCTGCGGTATCGGTTGCACCACGGCTGCCTCCCGCTGCACCTGGGCTTTCGCCCGTGACGGTGCTATTCCCGGCTCCCACTGGTGGAAGCAGGTCAACCACAAGTTGGATGTCCCTCTTAACGCCATGATGCTCAGCATGGCTGTTCAGATCATCCTCGGTGTCATCTACTTCGGCTCCAGCGCTGCTTTCAACGCCTTCTCTGGTGTTGGTGTCATCTGCCTGACTGCCTCCTACGCCTGCCCCATCGCCATCAGCCTTTTCACCGGCCGCAAGGCTTTGGAGGGTGCCAGCTTCAACCTCGGCGCCTTTGGCACTTTTTCCAACGTCGTTTCCCTTGGTGAGTTGATTCTGAACGTTCTGAGTTTTTGAATGCAGCTAATAGTTTCCCAGCCTGGTCTGCCCTCGCCATGCCCTTGTTCTGCATGCCTACCTTCGTTCCCGTCACCCTGGACACCGTCAACTACGCTCCCGTCGTCTTCGTATTCGCCTGCCTGGTGTCTGGCGTCTGGTACATCGCCTGGGGCCGCAAGAACTACGCTGGGCCCCCGTCCGAGGAGGTAACCTACTAAGGTCATGAACTCCACAAACCAAAAATACACTCCGATGCGCTTCGCAACATCCCTTCCGGTGCTGGAGTAGCCGAAATGCCTCGCAGCTCTCCCGAGATTCCCTCGAGCTCCGGAGTACACCATATAGGGAGCATGAAGAACGCAGGCACAAAAGACAAGCACGGATTTTATTGTTCCACACACGCAAAGAATAATGGATCTCAAACAAGATCGGTCCTCGAATTTTTGCATAGAAGGCGCTCGTGGGCTTGGGCGCATTGGGCAACGGTTCAGGAAAAGAAAAAATAAGAGCAAGAGAGAAGAGGGGCGACTTTGTACATAGAAATGATACCCAAGTGCTTAATCCAATTCATGAAGCAGAAATTCCCGTTTCCTACTTCCGTCAAGAAAAATCACCTCGCGATGACAAATGGCTTTGCTTTTGACACTCGCGAGACTGTGGACGATGATCTGGTTTACTCGCCATTCCTAAACTCTTTTAGATCTTGGTAACACCCGTTCCCGAGAGAAACGCGCGACGAACCCCGGCCCCAAAGCCGTCAATTCATCACGATCATTGCACGCACGATGTCCGGAAAAGCAACGTCCCAACCTGACTTGGGCAAAAAAGGACCACCCCCGTCCATCCGGGCCAGCACCCGTACACCCCGTTGGGGGGTGGGGGGTCCATGATGATGCCCATTTTCGTAACGGAGAATGGATTCCTGGGCAATATGAACCAGATTTAGATCCCAGCCAAGAAACAAAAGCTGGATGTAGAAAAATCTTTCCTCCCTTAACGCGCATTATTCAGTCCCCGCGTTCCGTGGCACACCGGACAGAAAGAGATTTTTTAGTCGGATTAGGCGGCGGTGCGGGTCCTTTTTTGCCGCCGGCTCCGCTCTGGGACCTGCGGGACCGTTTTACGGAACATGTCCGGTTGTTCTTTTAATGGGTGGTGATGCATTGGTGGAGCTGAAAGGATGCTCCTGTTTTTCATTCTGATGGCATTAGAAGGGCGGCTACTCACACACACCACATATTCTGGCAGCCTTGTTTTGGTGAGGGAATGAGAGAGAGAGAGAGAGCATTTGATGCTATCATGTGGCGATAAGCAAGGCAAATGGAGTCGGGTATGACGTAGGGTTCGGCTTTGCATGGACGATTCGTGTTCAGGGGCCTCGGTGAACCTCCTGGTCATCGGTGAAAGACGAGGGGATTCGTTTGAGAAGCCTCAGCGAGCGTAGGATTCCGGTTTGCAGGAGTTCGGTGACGAAAACTTTGAATCAAGTACCAGAATGCGGGAGACTTCATTTAGCAAAAAGAGGATTGATCTGTAGCTTGAAGTCCTGCAATTCGATTCGCAGTCCGTATTTGGTAGAAGAAATTGCCGCCTGCGTCTGAATAACTTCAAAGTAAGACCTGATCTTGTCTCTCGTCTCACTTGGCTGATGACATTGGATTGCGCAAGTTGTCCTTGTCTTGCTCGTCCTGATAAGAACGTGGTTGACCTTGGCTTCGCACCCCAAACCACGGACATCCGAATATCCACCTCGCTCTCCGGGCATGCTTTTTTGTCTTGAAATGGGACGATCGGGATGCTAGGTGAGGAGATGCGAGTGAGGTTCAGGCGGGGTGCATATTCATCCTTGTCTAACCGCCGAGATTAACTAGATCATCACCCTCATGTTCGGGTGAGCTAGACGGCAAACCCATGTCGATACGAAATAGAAATATGACATCAAATTATCTGTAATCTGTCATGTTGTGCCTGGGCGGGCTCTGGTTCTAGATATTGGAATATTCGACATCCGCAACGATGAAGTCTGCCGCACTTGTCTTTCTAGTGCCTCTAGCCGCCGCCGCCCATCTCGCCAGCCAAGATTTCCGCGTCAACGTCAACTACAGGAACGGTGCCATCAACAAATCCACTGCACCGTGATACAGAAATGCAAGGAATTGGGTGAGCACAGGTTCAAATGCACCTTGGCAGCCGACGGGGGCCTCGGCTACGCGGACCTGGGACAAGACTTGGTCCATCGAAACTTTCGGAATTATCCCAAAATTACTAAAAGCGACGACAACAGTTGAAGCCGTATACACCACAGGTTCCATGTGGCTCCTTGTCTGTCGACGTGCAAAAGACGAAGCTGCCTCCTTCACCGAGACATACACCTTCAGGAACAAGAGGTGCGGCGCCTCCGAACCTCGCCAGCCGCGGAACAACGGCTCTGACAGTCTACGCCCCTTTCAACGATCATTACACAGAAACGTCCGATTGCTTCGAGGCGCGCTCGCATGCTCATATATGGGCCGATGGAGGCAGCTCGTCGGGGGTCAAGCTGGATCAAATGGGTGGGAACTATCGCAAACTTGGTTTCGTCCTCACGAAGGGCTCCTTGAGCGGATACAGCGTTGAGTCGCGTAATACGGTGAGCTATCAAACACCCGGGTGACTTCCTTCTTCATCCTTCGATACCGACCCTTCAAACTGGGGAAGAGAGCACGGCTGAGTGGACATGGTTTTGGCACACCGATTGGGAGGACATTCATCAGCGGAGAGGCGGGCTCGATCCGCCTCTCTGGCCTCTCAATCAGCTCCGAGACAAATATAAATGGCCGAGTGAAGAACTGGACCAAAAATTTGTGCAATTATGACTTGGTCGCCGGCCGGACATTGAGAACGATTTTTAGCGTATCTGCAAGCGCTGGTTATAATTCAACTAATTTCGTGAAAACCGTCCCTGATTACGAGGATCTCCTTGACGATCGAACGCAATTCATCAAAGAGAATCAACAGGACGCGACGCCTGATACCCCGGCAGAGGGAGCATATCGCGTCTTTGATAATCAAGCCAGTGTCCTCGCGAGATGGGACGCTTTTACTGACCACTGCGAGCGCGTGGGCATGGGTAAACTCATGGCACGCTGGCTGAAGAAGAACCCGGATGACGCTCAAGTGCGCTCTTCTTTGGAGAATACGGGCACTTGAGAGGCACGGCAACAGAGAGTGGCTACAACGAGCCCGGGAGTTGTTCATCGCCCACGGGGAGGAGATTGCGGCGAGAGGCCTGGAGTATCCCGAGTTTGAAGTCAATTTCGAACAATCGATTGTGGCGCCCCTCAGGCTCTCAGCCGTGATGCTGCTGGGACTCTGGGGGTACGCGGGCGACGAGAAGGGGCCAGAAGCTTCACCTCGAGACGTTGCTCAGGTTTGCAGGCAAGCAGCCCGACTACAGGCAGGGTTCCGAGTTTTACTGCTTTAGCCCAAAAAAGCAGTGCTTTTGCATTAGCTAAAAAAAGCGGAAAAAGCATAATATTACTTATAACCTATACCTAATTAGGAACTAGAAAGTTAATCTAGCCTAAGACGACTACTTACTTAGGAAAAAATTTAAAAACTATAGAACTTCCCTCCTATATAACTACTAAAGTATAAAAACCTATTACTACTCTTACGATTCGAACCTATAGATAGGTCTAATTATTATAGCTCATAGTATAAGCTACTATACTATATAGATTAATTAAATATATCTTTTAGGATATTATTTCGACCAATATACCCTTCACCTATAGGGTTAATATATATACCTATACACCCACCTATACATACCTACACCTACCTAGGTATTATTAATTATACCTTCCTACTAACCTCTACCCTACCTAGTTAGGCTTAGGGCTATACTAGCTAACTAATTAGAGACCTTAGCGAGATTTGCTTGCTTTAGCCTAAAAAAGCAGTGCTTTGCTTTGCTAAAGCCCAGAAAAGCGCAGCGAGCATTTGCACCTTCGGAACCCTGACTACAGGCTTCACGACGTCTCCATAAGGAGTTGGGCGGGGCACTGGTTCAGCAAGGATCCGATGTGGGGAGACACGTTTCCTTATCACTGGGACACCCTGAACGCCATTGCTCTTCATCACCACGGCAAGGGCCTGCAGCAGCAGCAGAACAACGGAACAAATGGCGATGTCTGGCTGAAGACTACTGACGGAATCATCCGGAACAATTCGGCTTTGTTCGATCCCAACGGTCGCGCATCTTGCGCCTACATCTACCCAACCTTCGTCAACGGCCGAAGTGGGAACTATGAGGACCCTTACGCGAACGATCAAGACCAGGTCTTGGCTCATTCGCTACAAATTTAAGACGATAATGTGCACAAAGAGGACATCAAACAGGGGTGGTTTTCATAGCAGCGCTGCGTTTGTGTAGGTTAGGCAGGCGGGTCTTTGTGCTGGCTTTAGTTGAGACAGGTCATTTTCCAGCAGGAAGAGAAATAAGATTGGCCATATCGAACGCAATTAAATTATTGCCTCAATTCTTGCGATATAATAGTTGTCGTGGGCCCCTTTTGTGTCACGAGAGGCCTATTCTCCAAAACCCAACTCCATTCACTGCCTGCACGGAGTCAAGATAAATGAGCGAATCTCGGTCGGAATCCTGTCAATATGAACAAGCTGCCGAAAGAGACTCTGGCCACCATACTAGATCCCATCTTTACCACGCGGGAGAAGTGGTTTCTACGAGGCACTTGCAGGGCCTTCAACGATGCCCTCCTCATCCTCCTCTTCGAGAAGCTCCGCAAACTCCAGAGAGCCTGTCAGAGACTCCCAGAAAACGTTAATTTCAGAACCGAAGAGACCCGTCACTTTTACGGCTTCATGGTGCAATCTGGGCTTTACGACGGTCTGCCGCTTGTCGGCCGATCCACTTCGATCCGCCAACTGACAAGATACGCCGTGCGCTCACCTCAAAGCTCCGGCAATACTGAACAAGACCCCAGGATATATCCCAGAACTATGCCAAACACAATGACCTCATTGCAAAGGAGTGTGAACGCGCTCATGCTTCTGCTTTTGTTTGAGATGCACCGGGAGGAGGGCCTCGTCGGCGTGTGCGGACACGTTGGGCGTTACTGCGAGAGTTGCAACGGCCGGTTGGTCTGGCCATATCGAGAGTTCAAGACATGTGGAAGCTTTAGTCTTTGTTGTGAGCGCCAGGTGCCCTGGTACTTCTCCCGATGCTCTGAGTCCATGTGGGAATGGCAATGGTATCTCGAAGACGCCTTTGGCAGTTACCCGCAGCTGGATAGTGGCCCTCCGTATTCTGGATAGAACATGTTGCAGTTGAAGCTTTAGTGTTGTCTTAATTAAAAGTGTCGAGTGAGATACGTTGGGCTCATCAGTATCAGTCTCATTCACAGAAAGATCACCCCATATCACGCAAGCACGGATTTAATATTTTTAGTATCGCAGAACCCAGAAAAGCCATTGAAATCCCACACATCCATCTCAGCCAACCCTATTACACGCTGTATCGGAGCGGCTTATCCTCCTTGTGCGTCAAATCGCTTTCAGGGACCCCTGCAGCGTCAAGAACTACCTCCCTAATGACGTTTCCAGTGCCACCGACACCATCTAGAGCCACCTATCTCTAGGCTTGCTAACTACCCACGGGTAACCAGATGGGTAGTACCTAAAATTACCTATAAGTAGTTTAGGGCCTACTTAAACTACCTATAGGTAGTCCTACTTTAATTACTTATAGGTTAATAAGCCTATAAGTAGTAGCACTTATAAGTTAATACTATATAGTACTACTTATAGATAAAAATATCTTATAATTAGGTATTAGTAAAAGTATAAGTAAAATAACTTTAAATAATTACTATAACTAAGATAATATAAATCTATTTATTATTAGATAAAGAGCTTATATCTATTAATAGAGTTATTTTTCTCTACTTTCTAGTTATTAACTTAGAGGAGTAGCTTATAAATAAGTAAAATACTTATTAGGATATAAGAAGTAATAAGTAATTAGCTTAGCTAGGATAGCTAACTTAAGTATTTTAGCTATTAAGTATTAGATAAAAGAAATAATAGCTTATTTATAAAGCTATTTAAAATATCCTTATCCTTATCCTTATCCTTAGATATAGCTTAAATATTAGTTATATTAATCTCCTTTAACATAATAATAAAGAGGCTTAATATATTATTAAAAGTCCTAAGATATTTCTTAATACTATCTTTCCCTAAAAGGGAAGAGTAATAAAAAGCTTCTTTAATAATATATTACTACTCCTTAAAAATATTAGTAATATTAATGATACTGAACGCGCTCAGCGCGGTTATCCCGCCCAAGGGCGCCCAACGCGTTCAACGCGTTGAACATACCTAAACGCGGTAAACCCTTATAAAAGGGCTTATTACCTTTAAGGAGAAAACCTTTAAAATTTATAGAATTTTTACTTATATTTTTACTTATTATATAGATTATATTAATTAGTAATATAACCTTAATAGTTAGCTATATCTCTTTATAATTAAGGATATCTCTTATAATTAAGGAAGATATTTAATTATATAAATAGCTAATCTTATTAAGTTTATATAAAATAATATCTTAGTAATAAATACTTATAAGTATTATATATTATTAAAAGCTTCTAAACTCTATCTTTCTCTTAATTAGGAAATATTAATAGGAGATATTAACTTTTTATTATTTCCCTTAACTAAGAGATATTCTTAAGAGATATTAAACTTTAAAGATTTCCTTAGCTAAGGAATATCCTAAAGAGATAATAAACCTTTTTAATAATAATACCTTATAAGCTATTTTATAATTATAAAGTTAAAATAGGTCTTAAGTCTAACTTTTTAAAATATATTAATTATTTAATTATTATAAACTTTATAATAATACTTAAGTAATACCCTAATAAGTTTTATATATTACCTATTTAAATTAAATATACCCTCCTTAAGTAAGCTATAAAAGTAAGTATTATAGCTATTATTTATAAGAATTCTAAATAATATTTAGTAAATTACTATAGATATATTTAAAAGTTATTATTATATAGGAAAATATATAAGACTACTTAATATATTTAAAGTAAAGTCCTATAAGTATAGATAACTAACTTATAACTATTTTATAATATTATTAGATAGTAATATTACTTTAACCTCCCTTATTATAATTAATATATTAAGATAGAGATTAAATAAAGCTAGATACTAGACCTAATACTCCCTTTTAAAAAGAATAAAGAGAAGGGAGGCTATAAGACCCTAAGGGCTAAAGCTATAAATAAGCTAGATATCTTAAAACCTATATTTAAACTTAATATAATAATAATTCCTAAAGCGTTTTTAATACTCCTATTAATTCTAGAGGAATATTATAAGTTTAGATAAAGTTTTATAAATACTTTATAACTCCTATTTCTTAAACTTATATTATAAGATATTATTATTATATTAATACTAAAGCTAAGCTTAAATATATTCTATATATTATTTTAAAATAAATAAAGATATATTAAGTATTTTATTCCTAACTTAAGGCAAAGGACTGGATAGCTCTCTTATATCTAAGCTAAGTAACTTATAGAGTTACTCTATTACTTATAGCTAAAGTAAGTAACATAATAAAATAAGCGCCTAGGAACTAGAAGCTAGATTATTAAATCTTAATAAAGGTAAAGGATATAATTAGGATATTAAACTTATATAGTATACTCCTTTATTATTATTATTACTTATATTACCTAGAGATCCTAGTAATAGAGATAATAATAATAACCCTGAGGGCTAAAATAGTAGAGGAGGTAGCCCTAGCTATAGTAATAATAATAGCTAAGGCGATTGATACTCTTAATTACTGGCTAGGTTAAGAGATATTATTAAACTATTATCTAATCCTAATAAGTTCTTAGTTAGCTATAACTTTCTTATATTTCTTCTCTCTATAAATAAAGAAGGGGTAGTATAAGCTATAGCTAGTATATTAGCTATAGAACCTAGGCGTAATACTTCTTATTTTAAGACTAATATAATAAAGTTATTTAATCTACTTCTATATAATAACGAAGTTAATAATATATATATTAATAGTAGTTTAAAGACTATTTACTAGAATATATACTATTTTATTAATATTATTAATAGCTATATTAAGTTAGATAATACGAACCTAGCTATAGCTACCCTTAACCTATATTAAACCTTATTAAGGTATACCTTAGACTAGTATTATATTAACCTAATATTTAATAAGAAGGTAGAACTTAAGGACCCTAACTATAGATTAGATTATTAGAAAGAGTTATTACTTAAATATCTTTATTTATTATATAAAATTACTAAAGTATATTTAATAAAAGAGAGGTATACTCTATATAATATATATTATTAATATAATATTTAATATTAGATAACTAAGGTTACTTAACTTTATAAGGATACTAAAGAGAGCGAATCTAAGGTATTAACTATTATATATAATAAGATAGATATAGAACTAGTTATTAGTATTCCTTAGCTAATTAATAATATAAATTATAATAAGTTTATTATAAGCTTATAGAAGATAGTCCCTAGCTAGTATTAAATAGTTATTAAAGGATCCTAGCGAGTATTAATCTTACTATCTATTAAGACGACCTATATAGGAACTATAGCGATATAATTATTACTAAAAGAGACCTTAAAAATAAGTTATATTATTACTACTTATTATCTATATTATATAAACCTAAAGGAGACTATATCTAATCTATTACTATTAAGGCTTATAAAATAAGCTACTAATATCGCTATTAAACCCTTATTAAGCTCCTCTTATAAGGAAATTTAGTTTAATTAATAATAAAAGCCTAAATACTAATATAAATAGCCTAGTTAATATATTTAGTATCTTTAACTACTTAGTTACCTTTTAGTATATATAATAAAGGGGATTAGTTATAAATAAGTAGAAGAGGAAGTATATACTTCGTTAGATAAGAGCGACTTTAACTATATCTAGTATATTAAGGCTAGCAAGGATTTAGATTTATATAAAGAAGACTTAGTTATTAATACTAATAATAAGAATAACTAAGAGTAATAGGAAGACGATCCTAAGTATATTAACCTAGTTATTTAACCCGCTTATTATTATAAACGCCCTCTAGGTTATATCCCTAGATATAAGGATAAGTACCCTATTTTTAATATTAATTTATTCTACAATTCGCTTCTTAGGGATCCTAGAATCTGCTCTTATAAAACGTGCCTTTACTATACTAAGCTATATACTAACTTTAAGGGTATTTCTTTTATATTAGACCCTTCTATCCCCTTAGCTAAATAGAACGCTTATTAGTCCTGTTAAGCTATAGCAATATATAGTTATATATTTTTACTATTATATATACGCTAAGATTATTATCTAAGGCTATTGCGATAGACTACTAATTATAGTCTGCGTTAATACTAGCGTAAATTGCTTAGTTATAAGTAAAGCTTCCTTATAATAGTTCTATACCCTCTTAAGAGAACTTAAGGTATTTAAGCTCTAAGGCGTTAGAAGCCTTAAGACTATTACTTAGGTAACCTTCTCAATTTTTATATAAAGATAATAACCTAATAGTTATATAATAACTACTAAGCTCTATATAAGTATATAGATTATCCTTTATCTAGGTACTAGTCTACTTATAGGGTAAGACTTTAATATACCTAATAGGCTTAATATCCTAAACTTAGAATCGTATATCTAGATTATATCTTATAATAATATTCGAATTCCCTTTTAGATCTATTTAAAAGTCCCTTTAAAAGTTTATAATATATATACTATTAGAAATATACTATTACGCTATATAATCGCTCTACTATTGAAATTAATATACTATTAGTAAAATAGAGTCCCTTCTATTTAGCCTAAAGTATAAAAAGTATATATATACGTATATAGGTAATTTACTACTCGTTCCTATTATTTATAACGCTCCTTACTTATTAAAGATTAAATAAGGTATTAAACTTAGAACCCTAGTACCCTTTAAGTCTAATAGGTACCTTAAGCTAAAGACTTGCGATTAAGTATAAATAGCTTTTTTAATATTATTAGATAAGGATTTAATATATTATAGTGTTTTTAGCCTTTTAGATTATAAGCTTATAATACTTATTTAGCTATTAGAACTATTAGTTAATAAATAAGTAGAGATCTCTAACCTAACTAGTAAGGAAGCGCTCGCTAACTAAGGTATAATAAAGGATAATTTAACGCTAAAATATAGAGATATCTATAAGGGAAATATTAACCTAAATAGTAAGATAGGTATAACTAAGCCTAAAAGCTTATTAGTAGTTATTACTAAGGAAGGTATATATATCTATAACTAAGATACTAAAGCTATTTAATACCTTAAAGAGGTTATATCCTATTACCCTACTATCGAGAAGGACTAAGAACTAATTAACTTTCTAGAAGATTAATACCTTAAGGTTAAACTTATTAAAAGATAGTAGAATATAAATATTAGATAATAACCTTATCCTATTAGTAAAGAGAATAAGAAACTTATTAATAAAATTTAGATAAGCTCTATACTTAAAACTATATAGAATAGAGTAACTCTAGACTTATATTATTTAGAACCCCTATATTCGCTATATAGCGAATTATAGATAGTAAGTATAAAGGTTAGATAGTTATAAACCTATATACTCTTAATAAAGCTATAATCCCTAATATATACCCTATATTACTATAATAAGATATTATTAAACGCCTTTATAGTAAACTATAGATTACTATAGTTAATACTTAAGTTTTCTTCTATTAATTTCTTATTAAGAAGGAATATTAAGATCGATTTACTATACTTAGCTACTATAGATAAGAACGCTTAAAGGTAGTATTTATAGGATTCTATTGAGTTCGGAATTACGCCGCAGCCCCTTTGCAAAAAGACTATAACAAATTCACCTAGTTTATAAGCATAATTCGGGAAATACTATATAGGTATTTTAACCTATACCTTCTACTAGTTAAGGAAAATTATATAAGAACCCTATACGTTCTTATTACTTATAAGCAAACCCTCTAAATATCACTATATAAAGTTAGACGCGCGCTATACCGGGGCTAATTATATTAGAGCTAAATAGGCTACTAAAGCTCTCATAGTAACGCCCTCGCTAAACCTTCTAGTAAGGTAAAAGCTACTATATAAGATAACTCCTTAACCTAAAAGGTTAACCTTCTAGTAAGGTACTAAAGGTATTACGAATACTACTATATAAGAGGTAACTCCTTAACTAGAGAGGTCTTTCCTAAGAGGTTCT